>ML660201.1:3717826-3823231 GCA_007570785.1 Antilocapra americana | reverse complement strand
CCCCCACTGGAGCACTGGAGTGAGGAGGACCCTCTCAGCCTTCTGCTGGACCCCCCATTGGAGCACTGGAATGAGGAGGACTCTCTCAGCCTTCTGCTGGTCCCCACTGGAGCACTGGAGTTAGGATCCCCGTGGGAAGCACACACACTGTCTCAGGCGTTCTGGCTGTCTCAAGTCCATGGGTCTCCATTCACTTCCTACTTACTGGTGCGGGGTGGGGCATGCTCTGAGGGGCTCCCAGGGCGTTTCTGCCAAAACCACTGAAGTGAGCTGGGGCAGAAGACCCTTCACTGTCGGCATGGGCTGAATTCATCCTACTGGGTTTTAGTAGCACCTTACACATGGCTTCCATGGTGGTCCAGGTGTTAAAGAATCTGCCTGCAATGCCGGAGACCCAGGTTGTATCCCTAGGTGGGGAAGTTCCCCTGAGAAGGGCATGGCAACCCACCCCAGTGTTCTTGCCTAGAAAATTCTATGGACAGAGGAGCCTGGTGGGCTATAGCCCATGGGGTTGCAAAGAGTCATACACGACTGAGAAACTAATACTTTCATGTTCACACACAGCTGCCTGCCCACCTCCCCTCTGGGTCAGAAGGGCTGCATCTCACGTGTGACCTTGTTCCCCAGCGTGTCCCTCCACATCACTCTCAGGCTTTATCTCTTCCCAGGTGGTGGCTGAACTTCTCTCAGGAACCCACCTCTTCTTCCATCCTCTGATCTGAGTGTATGAGCTTTTGATCTTTGGAAACTGCGATCCCTTTTATCCCTCCTTCCTTCTCAAAAAAATCACAACTCTTGTGAAGTGAATGTCCTGGGTTTCATAGCTGTTGTTTCTGAACATGCTTTGGGAGTCTGTTTGGAGATCAGTAGTAGCCAACCATCTGGGCTTCCCAGGTGGCACTAGTGGTAAAGAACCTGCCTGCCAATGCAGGAGACCTAAGAGACGCAGGTTTGCCCACTGGGTTGGGAACATCCCCTGGAAAAGAGCATGGCAACCCATTCCAGTATTCTTGCCTGGAGAATTCTATGGACACAGGAGCCTGGTGGGCTATGATCCGTAGGGTCGCAAACAGTAGGATATGACTGAAGCAACTTAGCACGTATGCATGCAGCCAACCATCTAATGCTCTGTTCTTGTCTGAGTTCCATTGTGGGCCCCTGCATCCCTCCACAGAGAAGGCAATGGCAACCCACTCCTGTACTCTTGCCTGGAAAATCCCATGGACGGAGGAGCCTGGTAGGCTGCAGTCCATGGGGTCGCTAGGAATTGGACACGACTGAGCGACTTCACTTTCACTTTTCACTTTCATGCATTGGAGAAGGAAATGGCAACCCACTCCAGTGTTCTTGCCTGGAGAATCCCTGGGACAGTGGAGCCTGGTGGGCTGCCCCAGTCTATGGGGTCGCACAGAGTCCAACATGATTGAAGCGACTTAGCAGCAGCAGCAGCCGCAGCTGCTGCATCCCTCCAAACTCAGCTCTGCTCCTTCCTGTCTTCCCAGCTTCTGCTGTGACTCCGATTCTCTTGCTTCCGCCTTATAAGGAGCTGTGGAATTACATTGCGCCCATCTGGGCAACCCGGAATAGTCTCTCCATCTCAAGACCCTTGACTTAGTGACATCTCCAGAACCCTTTTTACCACACAAAGTTACATGTTCGTGGGTTTGGGGATTGGGCTGTAGACATACTTTGGGGCCATTATTCACCCTGCCACACTACTCGATGTGAAATGTTTATGTAAAAAGTGTTGTAAAATATGACCTTGCTCTACATTCCAATCCTTAAACCCTCCCCACCATCCTGTGAGTCAAGCACTACTACTATGTATTCTCATTTAACAGAAGAGGAAATTTAAGTGAAATGTGGGCCAAGATTGCCTGACTCCAAAGCCAGTATTTTCTCCGTGACTTCACAAAGAGTCCTTCCCTAATGAGGCTACCCCAACCCAACCAAACTTCCTTTAATCCAGATGACCACACTGTGTCTTCATGTTGCAATTTTTCATTTGATCGTGTGTTATACTTGTACTCAAGTGCAGTGTGTGTGTGTATGTAAGCTTTTCTTGCCAGACAGAATTGTAAAAGCTTCAGTCTGGGACAAGACTTTCTGTCTCTTTGAACCACAGCCCCAGTAAAGAGGCCTCTACTAAAGTGGCCATCTACTAAATATGTCCGATAAACTTGCTGATGTGGATCCGTGTCAGCTGTCCAGTCAGCCAGCTGAAATGCATTGAGCCCTTGCTGGATGCTGGGCCCTGGACCGACCTGGGCGACAGAAGTGAGAGGCCTGCTCCTGGCCCTGAAGACGTCCGTAGCCTTGACACCTAAACCCCAAGTACTCTAGACAATGAGCCGCTCCTGGCTGGACACCACGTCAGCCATGGGAGCCTCATAGGAACCCTGAAAATCAGGGGCAGACATGTTTATTTTGTGATCCCTTTGCTTCTTTTTCCTTGACAATCTCCTTCTTTCTCAATTTTGGATTCGCCAACAGGAGGGCAGTTTGGTGGCTCCATTCACAAAGGATAGATGGGAAACCTGTGGGTGACCTGCAGGGTCTCCAGGAGAGGGAACCGCTCTGCCCGTCATCAAGGCCTTGCGGGCATGGGCCACTCAGTGTCTGGGCTTTCCCAGACCCCTGCCCGTTCTCGTCAGGGGGCTGTGACTGCACCCCCAGCCGGCACCTGGTGTGGGTGAAGGGCACTGGCAGGGAAAGTGGAAGTGACTCTGGGGCCGGGAGCCTGTCTGCTTACCAAGCCCAGTAAGCTCCCGCTGGTGAGTCTCCACAGCCTCCCCGCTGCACTGCCCTGGTCACGTGAGTGTCTTCTCCACGTCTGCCCACCGTCCTGGGCACGCTCTCCTCAGACAGGGAATAGAGCTTCCGAGTCTGTTCTGCCTGCCTGCTCTGGCTGTTTCTCAATCACCAGAGTCCTAACCGTCTCCCTGTCCCCACCGCTTGCTCTCATAGAAGCCTCTGATATTATTTACGTCTCAGTCTCGATAGATAGATCTGTGCAGATATTTACTTCACATGTCATGGTTACCAAAGTTCTATTTGCATCAGAATTAATTCCTTAGAGATTCTGTTAGAAGTAAAGAAGTCAGAACCTGATCCTTGATCTCCTAAATGAGAATCTGCAAGTACTTTTTATGTAGTATTAAAAAAAATCTTGCCATATAATTTTGCTGCCTCTGTGTTAGACAACCACTCCTTTATTTAACCCCCTCTTCCTGGCTTCTTACCTATTTCACTCATTCTGAAAAGGTATTTCAGACATCAGCAAATAGGCAGGTAACACTGAAGTTGTTGATGAAGTGAGGCGGGTGTGGCTATGACAGAAGAAGTTGAAAAAGATTAGCAGAGCTATTAACTACTGTTGATGCCACCGAGGGTGAGGCATTCAGTGGGAGCTTTATCTTTAGTCATTCATTCAGTCTCTCCTAAACATCTCTTTAAAAAGTGAGTGTAATTATCCGCATCTTTACAGACAGGGAAATGGATCTCATAGAGGTTAAGTAGTGGTAAAACGGCCAGGATATGGTGAAGGAAATTTTCAAACCCTGGTCTCTCGGTTTCCCCAAAGCCTGCGTTGCTCTGGTTTAGACATAAACCATGGGGGCTGGAGACATTGAAGGCCAGCTCTGCTAGCATTTCCTTTTGCTTTAAATAGCATGAAATAATAAAAGTCGAACTGATAGATCACTGGATATGTTTCTTTGCGGTGTAGAAAAGCTAGCAGTAGCTATAGGAAAAACTAACTAAATGAAAAAATAATTATCAATTCCAGGTAACATGAAAAGTTGTACAAGAAAGGAAATGCTGATAGTGTATTACTTGGTTTGACAGTGAACAAAAATTACATAGCTATAATATTATAACAGGATGAAGGATGTGTAAGTGGAGGAGTAGAGGTTGTATGAACGCCACGTATTTGTCTGGTATTATAGGTCATCAGTAGATGATTTCTAAGACTGGGAAGTGAAGTAACAATAAAATACATATTTTGGATAACTGT
This sequence comes from Antilocapra americana, assembly GCA_007570785.1. Taxonomy (NCBI): domain Eukaryota; kingdom Metazoa; phylum Chordata; class Mammalia; order Artiodactyla; family Antilocapridae; genus Antilocapra; species Antilocapra americana. The sequence continues at coordinate 3,819,216 of ML660201.1, read as the reverse complement.
GAAATGCAGAAACAAAAATAACAAATGGGACCTAATTAAAAAATAACAAACTAGGCAAAAGTTTTCTATCAAGTTTCTTTACGAAGTATAGTTCATTTGCAATGTTCTGTTAATTTCTGCTATACAGCAAAGTTATTCATTTATACATGTATAGACACTTTTTATGTATGTATGTTTCCTTTGATTTATCATAGGATATTGGGTATAGTTCTCTGCAACAGGACCTTGTCGTTTATCCATTCTGTATATAAAAGCTTATAGCTGCTAACCTCACTCTCCCACTCCATGCCCCCTCGCCCAGCCACCTTCCCCTTGGCAACCACTGTTCTGTTCTCTATGTCCACGATTTTGTTTCGTAGATAGGTTCATTTGTGTCATGTTTTAGTTTCCACATATAAGTGATATCATATGGTATTTACCGTTCTGACTCACTTCACTTAGTATGAGAATCTCTCATTCCATCCATGGTGTTGCGGATGGCTTTCTTTCTTTCCTTCTCATTCCGTTTATGCACGTATGACATCTTCATCCATCATCTGTTGATGTTTAGGTAGTTTCTCTGTCCTGTTGCCTAACTGTGCTGCTATGAACATTGGGTGCATGTCTCTTTTTTTTTTTTTAACAAAAAGTTGATTGTACTCTGCTGCTGCTGCTGCTGCTAAGTCGCTTCTGTCGTGTCTGACTCTGTGCGACCGCATAGACGGCAGCCCACCAGGCTCTGCCGTCCCTGGGATTCTCCAGGCGAGAACACTGGAGTGGGGTGCCATTGCCTTCTCCTAGGGCTGCCATAACAAATACCACAGACTAGGTGGCTTAAACAGAAGAAATACCTTTTCTCACAGTTCTTGAGGGTAGAGTCCAAGACCCAGGTGTCAGCAAGGTTGGTTTCTCCTGAGGCCTCCCTCCTCGGCTTGCAGATGACCACTTCCCACTGTATCTCCATGTGGTCTTGCCCCTGTATGTGTGTCTGTGTCCTCATTTCCCAACTTCTTTTTTATGGGCACCAGTCATACTGGACTAAAACCCACCATAGGGACCTCATTTTAGCTTAATCACCTCTTTAAAATACAGTCACATTCTGAGGCACTGAGGGCTAAGAAGTCAACATGCATATTTGGGGAGGATGTAATTTAGCCTGTAACAGCCACACAGTAAACTAGACAAGTGAAATAAATAAAGCAGTTATTAACTCTAGGAAAAATAACAGTTGTAGCAGAAATGATCATAGTAAACTATCTGGTCAGCAGCAAACAATACTTACATTGTCATTAAAATGTAAACACTAAGTTTGATCCAAGCTGCGTACCATTGAGAATATAGGTGTGGCAGTAATGTAGGAGATGAGATGGGTGAGGACTAACAGGGTAAGATCCTCAGCCGCCATAAAAGAAAGATATGTAATAGATAATATTTGAAACAGGTTACTCAAGGAAGAGTAGAACAGGCTTATTTACAGATATGTAGGTAAACATTTAGAGAAGCAGCTTAAAGTGATTGAAAGTAGTTGTATTTGGTGAGAAGGAGATGGGGCGGGGAGGGCAAGAGAAAGAAGCTATTAAACTGTATTGTATGTTTTCTGTAGTTTAATGTTTAAAAAAAATTAGTTCTTAACCACAGTAAGAACTAATTTTTTTTAAAGTTTGACTTTTTAAAAAAGTTATTTATTTTAATTAGAGAATAATTACAATATTGTGTTGGTTTCTGCCATACATCAGCATGAATCAGCCATAGGTATACATATGTCCCCTCCCTCTTGAACATCCCTCTTACCTCCCACCCCATCCCACTTCTCCAGGTAGTTACAGAGCACCGGGTTTGAGCTTCCTGTGTCATACAGCCACACGTACTATCCATTTTACATATGGTAATGTAGCTAATGTATATGTTTTATTGCCACTCTCTTGATTTGTTCTACCCTCTCCTTCACCCACTGTGTCCACAACTCTGTTCTCTATATCTGTGTCTCTATTGCTGCCCTGCAAATAGGTTCATCAGTACCATCTCCCTAGATTGCATATGTATATACATTAATATATGATATTTGTTTTTTTTTTCCTGGCTTACTTCACTCTATATAATAGGTTCTATGTGCATCCACTTCATTACAACTCACTCAAATGTATTCCTTTTTAGGGCTGAGTAATATTCCTTTGTATATATGAACCACAACTTATCCATTCGTCTGTCAGTGGACAACTAGGTTGCTTCCACGTCCTGGCTGTTGTAAATAGTGCAACAGTGAACATTGGGGTGCATGTGTCTTTTTAAGTTGTGCTTTCCTCAGATGATATGCCCAATAGTGGGATTGTGGGGTCATGTGGTAGTTTTATTGCTAGTTTTTTAAGGAGTCTCCATACTGTTCTGCATAGTGGCTGTATCAATTGACATTCCTATCAACAGTGCAAGAGGGTTCCCTTTTCCCTATACCCTCTCCAGCATTTATTTTTTGTAGGTTTTCTGATGATGGCCACTCGGACCATTCTGTGAGGTAATACATCATTATAGTTTCAATTTGCAATTCTCTAATAATGAGTGATATTGAACATCTTTTCATGAGTTTATTAGCCATCTGTATGTCTTCTATAGAGAAATGTCTGTTGAGGTCTTATGCCTACTTTTTGATTGGGTTGTTTGTTTTTCTGATATTGAGCTGCATGAACTGCTTGTATATTTTAGAGATTATCCCTTTTTCAGTTTCATTTAGTAATATTTTCTTCCATTATGAGGGTTGTCTTTTCACCTTGTTTATAGTTTCCTTTGCTGTGCAAAAGCTTTTAAGTTTAATTAGGTCCCATTTGTTTATTTTTGTGTTTATTTCCATTACTCTAGGAGGTTATAGACGATCTTGCTATGATTTATGTCAAGGAGTGGACTGCCTATGTTTTCTTCTAAGAGGTTTATAGTTTCTGGCCTTATATTTAGGTCTCTATCCATTTTGAGTTCATTTTTGTGTTTCAGTTTTATTCTTTTACATGTGTTTGTCCAGGTTTCCTAGCACCACTTATTGAAGAGAGGCTGTTTTCTCCGTTGTATATTCATGCTTCCTTTGTCAAAGAAAAGGTGTCAATTGTCAAATGGGTTTTTATCTGGGATTTCTAACTTGTTCCATTTGTCTGTAGTTCTGTTCTTGTGCCAGTACCATACTTTAGCTTTGCAGTATAGTCTGAAGTCAGGACATTTGATTCATGCAGTTCTGTTTTTCTTTCTCAAGATTGCTTTGGCTATTTGGGGTCTTTTGTGTTTCCATGCCAATTATGAGAATTTTTGTTCTAGTTCTCTGAAGAATACCATTGGTAGTTTCATAGAAATTCCATTGAATCTGTAGATTGCTTTGGGTAATACAATCATTTTCACAATATTGATTCTTCCAATCCAAGAACATGGTATATCTCTCCATCTGTTTGTATCATATTTGATTTCTTTCATCGGTGTCTTACAATTTTATGCATACAGGTCTTTTGTCTCTTTCAGTTCAGTTCGGTTCAGTCACTCAGTCATATTTAGCTCTTTGCGATCCTATGGACTGCAGCTTGCCAGGCCTTCTTGTCCATCACCAACTCCCAGAGATTACACAAACTCATATCCATCAAGTCAGTGATGCCATCCAACCATCTCATTCTCTGTCATCCCCTTCTCCTCCCACCTTCAATCTTTCCCAGCATCAGGGTCTTTTCCAGTGAGTCAGTTCTTCGTATCAGGTGGCCAAAATATTGGAGTTTCAGCTTTAGCATCAGTCTTTCCAATGAATACCCAGGACTCATCTCCTTTAGGATGGACTGGTTGGATCTCCTTGCAGTCCAAGCGACTCTCAAGAGTATTCTCCAAAACCACAGTACAAAAACATCAATTCTTCAGCGCTCAGCTTTCTTTATAGTCCAACTCTTACATCCATACATGACCACTACAAAAACCATAGCCTTGACTAGACGGACCTTTGTTGGCAAAGTAATATCTCTGCTTTTTAATATGCTGTCTAGGTTGGTCATAATTTTCCTTCCAAGGAGTAAGCGTCTTTTAATTTCATGGCTGCAGTCACCATCTGCAGTGATAAAGTCTGCCACAGTTTCCCTTGTTTCCCCATCTACTTTCCATGAAGTGATGAGACCGGATGCCATGATCTTAGTTTTCTGAATGTTGATTTTTATGCTAAACTTTTCACTCTCCTCTTTCACTTTCAGCAAGAGGCTCTTTAGTTCTTCTTCACTTTCTGCCATAAGGGTGGTATCATCTGCACATCTGAGGTTATTGATATTTCCCCTGGCAATCTTGATTCCAGCTTGTGTTTCATGCAGCCCAGCATTTCTCATGATGTACTCTCCATTTAAGTTAAATAAGCAGGGTGACAATATACAGCCTTGACACACTCCTTTTCCTATTTGGAACCAGTCTGTTGTTTCATGTCCAGTTCTAACTGTTGCTTCCTGACCTGCATACAGATTTCTCAAGAGGCAGGTAAGGTGGTCTGGTATTCCCATCTCTTTCAGAATTTTCCACAGTTTATTGTGATCCACATAGTCAAAGGCTTTGGCATAGTCATTAAAGCAGAAATAGATGTTTTTCTGGAACTCTCTTGAATTTTCGATGATCCAGCAGATGTTGGCAGTTTGATCTCTGGTTCCTCTGCCTTTTCTAAAACCAGCTTGAACATCTGAAAGTTCATGGTTGATGTATTGTTGAAACCTGGCTTGGATTAGGTAGGTTTATTCCCAGCTAATTGTTTTGTTTCAGTGGTTAATGGGATTGTTTCCTTAATTTCTCTTTCTGATTTTGCATTATTAGTGTGTAGGAATGCAAGGGATTTCTGTGTATTAATTGTATATTCTGTGACTTTACTATATTCATTGAATAGCTCTAGTAGTTTTCTAGTGGCATCTTTAGGGTTTTTTATACATATTATCATCTGCAAATAGTGAGACTTGCTTCTTTTCCAATATGGATTCCTTTTTTTATTTCTTTTTCTTCTCTGATTGCCATAGCTGAGACTTCCAAAACTATGTTGAATAATAGTGATGAGAGTGGGGACCCTTGTCTTTTTCCTAATCTTAGAGGAAACGCCTTCAGTTTTTCACTCTTGAGAATAATGCTTGCTGTAGGTTTGTCTTATATAGCCTTTATTATGTTGAGGTAGATTTCTTCTGTGCCTACTTTCTGGAGAGCTTTTATCATAAATGGGTGTTGAATTTTGTCAAAAGTTTTGTCTGCATCTACTGAGGTGATCATGCAGGTTTTATCTTCCCATTTGTTAACATGGTATATCAGATTGATTGGTTTGAGTATATTGAAGACTCCTTGCATCCCTGGGATAAAGCCCACTTGATTGTGATAGATGATCATTTTAATGTGTTGTTGGATTTTGTCTGGTAGAATTTTGTTGAGGATTTTTGCAGCTGTGTTCATCAGTGATATTGGCCTGTATTTTTTTTGTGTGTGTGGTATCTTTGGTTGTGGTATCAGGGTGACAGTGGTCTCAGAATGAGTTCAGGAATGTTCCTTCCTCTGCAATTTTCAGGAAGAGTTTGAGCAGAATGGATTTTAGCCCTTCTCTAAACTTTTGGTAATATTTGCGTGTGAAGTCATCTGACCTTGGGCTTTTGTTTGTTGGAAGATTTTTTATTAGAGTTTCAATTTCTATGCTTGTGGTTTCTATCACAGTGTTTCTTATTTCTTCCTGGTTCTGTCTTGGGAGGTTCTTATCGTTTTGAGTTATAGTTTTGATTGAGTATATGCCCAGGCTTGGGATTGCAGGATCATATGGTTACTTTTCTGAGGAACCTCCATACTTTCCTCCATAGGGGCTGCACCAACTTACATTCCCACCAACAACGTGGAAGGATTCCCTTCTCTCCATAGCCTCTCCAGCTCTTGTCATTTGTAGACGTTTTCCTTACGGGCCCTCTGAGGTGGTATCTCACTGTAGTTTTGATTTGTGTTTCTCTAATGATTAGTGATGCTGAGCATCTTCTCATGAGCCTGTTGGCCATCTGTATATTTTCTTTGGAGAAATGTCTGTTTAGGTCTTCTTCCCATTTTTCTATTGGGTTGTTTGGTTCTTTTGTTGTGTTAGGCAAAAGTTTTTATTTCTCTCCTAATGTAGCTATCAGATTTGGGGTGACAACCTTGCTCCCTGAAACCTCAAGTACTCGGTCTCCTTCTGTTTGTTCTGTTGTTCTGACCAGGCAGAATTTCATTCCCAAGTTTAACCTCATGATTCAGTATGACTCATTATGTCTGCATTCCGTTTATCAAAGAGGTCGAAAGAATGAAGAAGTCAAAGTATATGTTTCAATTGTCTTTTAAGGAAGATTCCTGAAAGTTACATGTAATGCTTTACTCACATCCCTTTAGTTCAGATTTAATTGCACAACCATGTCTAGAGGAGTTTGAAAATATATGTTTTTATTCTAGAACTCTTGAGCTCAGCTAGAAGTTGACATATATATTCCTATAGAAGAATGGGAGAATGGATATAGGGGAACTAACTATTTCTTCATTCTTCTCTTTTATTCATATTATTTAGAAATGTGGAAGTAAATTCCAGAAGTAGTATCTGAATTTACTGAAATTAGTTACTGGTTGGAGAATGAGCCTTTTGGACAGGGAATAGTGGTGCATGTTATTACTGTATTTTGTTACAAATTTTTAGTACCATTATCACTAACTTTTGAAAATTATGTGCATATATTATGTTGGTAAATAAAAGAAATCATAGTGTCTCTGACACGTGGATGTGCCAGAAGCCTATGCAGGGTGAGAGTACGTTTCTCTATTTTGCCTTAAATTTCTCCCTGCTCATTTCCAAATTTACAGTGAACCTGGTGTTTTTAAGCTTCTTCACAAAGTGAAAAATGGTGATTCCAAATTGCAGAGGGACAGTAATTGGGTTTATAAGTTCTCCCTTCTATCTACCCCATTTTTCTTGTTGTTACATAAATACAAAGAAAATCTTCCCAGTGGGTAATAAAAGCAATAGTGATGAATAAGCCAGGGATATCGCAGAAGCTTAAGGCAGGTTTGTTTATTTCTGGGGTGTTAGACGTCTCCTTTTGAAAAGCCGGGTGTCTTTCTACTATCACTTTCCTCTCATTTCATAGCCTTTTAAGGTGTAAGAAAAGTGAAGCTTAATCTGGAGATTCTGATTTTGATCAGCTGAGCTAACAGCTCATGCCAAATCTTATCCTCTTAACTTCTCCCTTTTCAAATTTATTTCCACTCCTGACTTAGAGAATGTCCAGCCAATTTCAGCCTCCTTGTCTCTGTGAATGGAAGTACATTTCACAAAGGCTCAACTCATCTGCTATGTGGAAATGAGCCACAGCCGCAGAGAAGAAAATGAAACGCTGAGCTGAGGCAAACACAGAACCAGTGTTGAGTAGGAGCCTGAAGGATAGTGATCAAACTGATCATCAATATTGTCGTTATGAGCTTGTGGAATAATAATGAAATTGAGGTTCACTTTGCTGTACTTTGACTTGCTTTTATATAGGTCTTTTCTGATACTTGTGTTGTTCAAGGCAGATGTCATCATTGTCACCCCAACTCTTGAGATGTCATATCTGCACCTGGAGTTAGCAGTAAATCAGTGGGGTTTGGGTTTCAACTCAGGATTGTCTGACTTTAAAGCCTTTGCCCTTTGAATAGCACCCGACTCTGAATTTGTGGTGGCCACCTTATCCTGGGTCCAGCAGTGCAGCATTTTCTGAGCATCTCCTTTATTTTAAGCACCTTACTAGGTTCAGTGAAGAGTCCAGAGCTGGACCACGTGGAAGGCACTCTGTAGAGTCGTATCAGCTTGATACAAAACTCACAGCTACAAACGCAAGCTCATGCATAGTAATTTGCCCAGGTCACCTTGAATCTTGCCTGTTTCCCAGAATGATTATTCACGGTAGCCGCTTTCACTCTCCTGACTGCCCTGGTGTGAGTGATGGACTGTGTGTGGCTGATGTAGCTCTCACTGGCCATACCCCGTCTGTGTCCTGTCACTTTCTCCGTCCTGCCATTCACACTGGGGCTCTGGCTTTTGGCACCCTCCTTGCTTTCCTGTGATGCTTTCTGTCACCACGGGCCTTTCTCACAGGCTGGATGGAGGTGCTGGGGTGCAGCTCCAGGTGGGGCAGCTCTCCAGCAATGAGTGGGCTCTCCCGCTGGTGTATCATTGCCCCGGCTCCCTCCCCCGAGGTGGGATAACTGAGCTGTGTGTCCTGTCCTGGCTAGCCCATCCCCACAGCACTGAGCTCCAGCTGCTCCACTGTAAGCGGCTTGATTTGCACCTTTTATGGGCTGCTCTTCCTCCCTGTCCCTCTTTTCCACTCCCCTGTAGACTTTCCTGTAGCTTTCAAATACTATATTTGCCTTCAGATTCTTGTCTGAGCATTTCCTTTTGGCTGTAATTCAAACAAAAACAGCCATGTTATCTACAGGAACATCGAGGCTTGGTGGTTTGTTTTCAAGTCCAGTGTTCAAGGTGAAGTGAGACTTGAACTTGACCCAGACATTTGGATGTGAGGAAATGGCAACCCACTCCATTGCTCTTGCCTGGAAAATTCCATGGACTGAAGAGCCTGATAGGCTGCAGTCCATGGGATCGCAAAGAGTCTGAGTGACTTTACTTACTTATTTACTTGAGTAACAGTGTGTGGAGGGGGTGACCACACAGGTGAAGGTGGCTAGATGTGTGGGGGAGGCAGGTGATGGAAAGGGTACAAGCAGGGGCTGGACTTTGCTTCTGGAGCCGAGGCCTAGGTCACTGGGGATCAGAGAGCTGCCTGCGGTGTTTGAGCAGATGCAATGAGTTTGGAAGCCAAGGCTAGCAGGGAGCAGGCAGAGTAGATGAGGAAGGAGAGAGCTGAGTCAGAGAAGCCTGTGGGGAGAATGTCACTGTGACCCATACAGGAGGTAACAGTGAACCCAGAGTGGAGGGGAAATGCACTGAAAAAGGGTGATGATGAGTCCCTTCAAAGGAGGATCTGTTTTATATAGTGGCCGACCAGCTACGAAGGTCAAAGCACTGGATGAGTCAATGGTGGCAGCTCTTTGGCCCCGCTGCCCTCAGCCATGAGCAGCAGGGGTGACAGGCTAATGCCCAAGGAACCCAGTGCCCTGAAATGCTAGCAGCTATGGTGAGTGCCCATTGAACGGTGGCCACAGTATAGAATGTGCTTGCATGCCCAGTTGCTTCAGCCGTGTCTGACTTTTTGCGACCCTATGGATTGCAGCCCACCAGCCTTCTCTCTCACTGGGATTCTCCAGGCAAGAATACTGGAATGGGTTGCCATGCCGTCCTCCAGGGGATCTTCCCAACCCAGGGATCAAACCCATGTCTCCTGCATTGCAGGCAGATTCTTTATCACTGAGCCAATGGGAAAGCCCCAATCTAGAGTGTGAAAAAGAGTGAAATTGTTAGTCACTCAGTCATGTCCAACTCTTTGCAACCCCATAGAGTGCAGCCCACCAGATTCCTCTGTCCATGGGATTCTCCAGGCAGGAATACTAGAGTGGGTCGCCATGCCCTTCTCCAGGAGATCTTCCTCACCTAGGGATCGAGCCTACATCTTCTGCATTGCAGGCAGATTCTTTACCATCTGACTGACCAGGGAATCCCATAATCTAGAGTGTATTTTGCTTTAATTAGAAGATCTAGTGGTGAAGAGCTCAAGCTAGGGTCAGACTAAATAGGGTTCTTAGTCCTGTTTCTCAGGGAAATGACCTTGAGTTTGATAATCTCCTGAGCCTCACTTTCCTCAGTTTTAAAAGAGTGTTTCCTTTATGCAGGCATTTTGATGAGATAATGCCTAGGAGTGGTTGTCAACGGAGAGGGGTGAACACCCCAGCATGCACAGAAAATGATGCTGTGAGGGAGGAAAAAGAATTTGCTTTTGACTCCTCTAGGTTCTTGACTGAGTCATATCCCCCCCCCACCCAATAATAAAAGGGAAATTACCAGGAGAAAGCAAATTTAAATTTAATTTTGTAATTAAAATGACTGAACTTGGCTGAATCACTCCCTCCCCCAGCAATATAAGATCTGAAGAAGTGACCAAAGCAGGCAGCTTTTATACTTTTTAGATAAAGAGACAATCTGTGAGGAATTGACAAGATAAAAAAGTTCAGGTTTGGAGTAGTAAATTGATAAAGAAGTGACAGAGTGTTTATAAAGCCTCTTAGCCCTGAATCCTATCTCTGGTGACAGGGACACCTTCTTCCCTCCTGGTACTGGGAGGTTTTATTTCCTGCTGTTGACCAAATATGCACGATGTGAGAGTGTGAATTGAATTTTATTTGAGGCAAAATGAGGACTGGAGCCCAGGAGATAGCACCTCAGATAGCTCTGAGAGACTGCTCCAAAGAGGCGGTCAGGGAAGGTCAAATGCAAGATTTTGGTGAAGAGGGAGTTCACTGCAATCACACCCTTACTTTTACAAGAGGTGTTTTGCTAGATACAAGAGCTGATGTCACCATGAAGGGATTTAGTGCTTTTCTAGGTATGAAGAGATGCAAGGATTGTGATAATGAAATCAGTTCCCAAAAGTATCTAACTATCTAAAGATGTGTTCTACCAGATTCCCTGGAGCACAGATTTCCCAGGCAAGATTATTGGAGTGGATTACCGTCTCCTTCCCCAAGGGATCTTTCTGACACAGAGATTCAATCTGCATCTCCTACATTAGCAAGTGGATTCTTTACCACTGAGCCACAAGGGAGGCCCACATGTTTCTTCCTGAAGGGTCATTTCTACGCAGTTTTCAGCACTTCACTTGTGTCTGCTGTTTCTTAAAAAGAATCAGCCTGGGCTTCCCTGGTGGTCCAGTGGTTAAGAATCTGCCTTGCAGTGCAAGGGACACCGGTTCGATCCCTGGTCTGGGAAGATCCCATAGGCCTCAGAGCAACTAAGCAAGCTGAAACTCCTGAAGCCCGAGCACCTAGAGCCTCTGCTCTAGAGAAGCCACCCCGACAAGAAGCCTGCAACCACAATGAGGAGTCGCCCTTGCTCACTGCAGATGGAGAAAAGCTACCTGGGAAAACAAAGACCCAGCACAGCCCACCTCGCCCCACCCAACATGATCAGCCTAAAGTCATCCTCATGGCACAGAGATGCATTTTAGGGACTTCCCTGGTAGTCCAGTGGTTAAAACTTTGCACTCACAATGCAGGAGGACCAGGTTTGTTCCCTGGTCAGGGAACTAGATCCCTCATGCTGCAACTAAGACTTAGCACAGCTAAACAAGCAAGTAAATATTTTTTGGAAAAAAACCCAAAAGAAAGGTACACTTTGGGGTGGTATTTCTGCTCCCCTTGAATGTCTCTGTGTCTATCTCTGAAGCCCAAAAGTAGATAGTACTCTTCTGGATTCTGTTGGGAGACTCAGCATTAAGGCTGTGGATGAAAAAATAGTCATCCTAGCTCCAGATAATCTTTTCATCTCTAGGCAGCTGCAATATTGGGGAGTTTCTATTCTATACTTTCTGCCAGAGATCATATTTCATTTCATGGATGGCTGTAGGTCAATAAACAGTTTTATATTTTTGCTCTTCAAAGGCTCCAAACACCATTTCAAATATAAGCTGCCACCCACCTCGACTCCCTTCCAGGCTCTATCCTTACCATGAAAATGCTCTGCACACACAGAGCCCAGTGGGGAGGGTGGCAACAGGAGATACCCTAACACAGACCTGAGCTGAACAGATCCGTTTTCCTTCAGGGGAACCACGACAGAGGAATGAACCCCCTTCTGTTCTGTTCTGAAGGCAGTGCTGGCCGTCTTCCAAATCAGTGCTTCGTAGAGTGGTTATTTAGTTTGAAAGGTCTCTAGATGGACTCGGATGGCCCAGATGGCGTTTTTCTTGACCTTTCTGGGTGTGCCTGAGGTGCTCAGTCCGTCAGGAGCGTCCCTGAGGTCGGCTCTCCCTGAGCCGCCTCGCCCACCTCACTCCTGTGAGGGCACCCTTGCCCGGCTGCTGTTGCTCACGCTGCAGTGATTCTGGTGAGACTGGGCACGGCACCTGGGCCATGCTCCTCTCTGGTCCTCAGAGATGGCCACGGTGTGGGAGCTCAAACTGGCCTGCTGTGACTCGAGTCTCAGAGGACCACGATCTAGGACTTCTGATGCTCCACCTAAGTCCCTCAGTGCTGGAAGGGACTCTCCCAGATCTCAACATCAAAATAGCAAAACCCTGAGGAAACCACTCATTGCTGCTCTCAGGGACTTGATCCCTCAGCTGAGCTGGGGACTAGGGATTTCAGTGGTCCACCTTGTCTGGCTTCTCCAGAGATGAGCAAACCCCTCCAGAGGATGCAGCAGCCTGGGGTGGGGAGTCGGGGGGTTCCAGGCAGAGGACGGGAAGTGTGGGGAGAATGAGATATACATCTTTTAATAAAGGCTGAAATGTTAAGTTGCAGAAGAGAAAAAATATATATATATCTTTTTCTTTCATTTGGGTGCCAGCAGTGGGTAATTATAAAATGGAATAATCTGAGGATTAGGTTTCCTTCTTTAGAAATTATTGGAAAACTACTGACCTTAGAGGCACACTTTGGCCAGGGGAGCACAGGAGGTCACCTTGCAGCGGCATTTAATCTGAGTCATTAAGGTACTGAGGTGACCTTTTGGGCTTCCCAGGTGGCGCTAGTGGTAAAGAACCTGCCTGCCAATACAGGAGATAGAAAAGATGCAGGTTCAGTCCCTGAGTCGGGAAGATCACCTGGAGAAGGGAATGGCAGCCCACTCCAGTACTCTTGCCTGGGGAGCCCCATGGACAGAGGAGCCTGGTGGGCGACAGACAGTCCGTAGTGTTGCAGAGTGGGACACGACTGAAGCGACTTAGCACAGCACAGCATATACTTCCTCCTGGTGCCTCTACATCCCTTTACAAGGCTACATGCCCACCCCAGCCGCTGTGGACGGTGGTTGCTCATGGCTCACAGCTGCCCCCCTTCTCTGGAGACAGTCTCTCCTTGGCTGATGCTGTTGCACCCAGAGACGGTGGGTGATCACACCTCCCTCCCCGACTCCATCCCTACCCAGCCATCCACAGTGATCAGTGACTGTCAGCAAGGGTCTAATAGCCTGGCCCCCACTGCCAGGCTGCACAGCTCTGCTTGACTTTCCAGAGTTCACAGTGGGATTGATTGTAAAAACCTGCATCTTTGTTAGACTTTCCATCTGCCTTACCCTGCATCCCTCATTCCCATGCAGGTTTCACCTGAGAACATTCCCTCACTAAATCACACGCCCAAGAATCCCTGTATCAGGCTACACTGCTGCAGAATCCAGCCTGAGGCTCTGGCTTATCCAGGAGGTGAGCAGAGAGCTGGTCGGCTTCCTTATCAGAGTGTGAAGGGACCTCTTTCCTCTCTCTCCCCGATGATGCCCTCTGAGCAGATGCCAGCTTAATTATGGGCCAAAGAAGCTCCTTCTAGAATGAGGCTCTCAGTTGCCTGAATACGATCCTTTTACATAAAAAATTAAAAGCAAAAATTCTTCACTGTCTATGCTTTGGATTTCAGTTGGACTTTTTCATAAAAAATGCTTACTCAGTACAGCCTGGGATTCTTAGAAGTTTCCTGCTAATGAGAAAGTGTCTCTCCTCTCCACAGTACTCTTACACAACGATCTAACTACTCTAGAAAATTACAATTCTGATGTTCACTCTGTGTGTTTCAATTCTTTCTGCCAACGTTATGACTTTGAAACTCTCAAGTTCCTCTTAGAGCTAATTATCATAATTTCTGTAAGTGGATTAGAATGCCCTTTCCTTTCTGAAAAAAATCTGTTCATATAAACATTCCAAAAAATGGAAGCTTTGGATTTCATTTTGTAGGACTCTTGTGGAGTGGTTTGATCTGAGTGCCTGAATGGGGAACCATAACAGAAATGGGTAAGGATTGGGAAGCGGCTTCTCTGGTGTGTTTTGTCTGCTCTGTATTATTCTGTCTGCCAGGTGAAAGGGAATGTCTGGGCTTGGGTTCTTCCTGTGGAGGCATACCCTGAGATACTTATACTAAAAAAGGTTATTCATGTCCCATACAATACTTAGGGCATACTCTCACCAAAAACAATTGGTTCTTTATCTGAAATGTAAGTTTAACTGGGTGTCCTGTGTCTTTCTGGCAGTCTCAGACTCAACACCTTCAGCCCAGGGCTTATGAAGATGTGATAGGAACCCGTCTGCACTCATGTTGGTAGCCCAGCCCCATTGCACCTCCCGTCTATACAGTGAGACCACTGGGGAGGGGACAGTCATCACTGGAAGCCTTGTGGAGAGGATGTCATGGGAGTGAGAGAGTTCCCCTCTCTCTACACAGAGTAGGGAGGAGGGCTATGTTTTTCTGTCCAAAGCAAAGAAGGTGTTGAGTTCTTGAGTGCACTTGTCTAGGGTGGAGGTATTGCTCTGCAAAAGAGATGTTTATTCTCAGGTGGTTATTGCTTGGGCAGTAGCTTTGCTGATAAGCGCCTGTGCCCACCAAGCAGGGGACACACAGCTCAGAGGCACAGGGAAGGGGCAGGGAAGCTGGTGGTCCTTCTGTCATTTGGCAGAGATGAGCTACTTGAGAGGAGATGTTACAGGAGGTACCTGCTCTTAGTCTGGTGCCCTGGTACACCAGCCTGGGGCTGCCTGCCTGGTGAGCGGACCCTGGCAGCAGAGGCCAGGAGGCTTTCGGGTGGCACTCCAGGAGGGTGGAGATGCTGCTGGACCCTACTTCCAGGAACCGCGGGGTTGTGAGAAACCTCACAGTTCTGCAGAGAGGTCACTCCTGTGTTTGTAAGCACAGGGAGGCCTGACACATCATTTTGAGGGTCAGAACATGAAGGCTAGAGAAGCCACTGTGGCCCACAAGAGGAGGTGGGTCTCTGGGGTCAGGGAGGTGATGATGTTCTGCTCCTCTTCCTGCCTTCTCCTTCTGATTTTCAATCCAGGAAGCTCAGAAGAAGTAGAACCGAGGAGGGTGGGGGTCAACATGTGTGAAGCATGACCCCTGCCCATCCATGTGCTTTCTGCCTTCAGCCACAAATCCAATGCAGAGTGGGAGGTGGAGAGCTTGGAAATGCACACGAGGTTGAAATTTAAGACTGGTTCAGACCACCTTTAATAATAATGAAAATTGACTAAATAATTTGGAATCTCCCCAAGATGTTTAGAGACAGAAAATGTGGATTTGATAAAGCAGGGATAAAAGTGGAGATGGGAAAAAAAGATAGAACTTTTTTATGTCTACATTCTGATGAGAAAAAGCACTCAATAAACCAACCCCATCTAGCAAAGTGGAATCCAGGGAGTATAGAATTTCCCTGGTGATGTGACAGCTGGACTCCCAGGCTGGCCGCCAGGGAGGAGATACGGTTTGATTGCCCTCCTCTATCCATGAGGTGTGGCTCAGGGCGAGGTGAAGAGGCACCCCTGCCACCCTGGAGAAGCCCCAAGGATTCTCCCTCCTGAAGACACACAGCTGAGCCTAGCCAGCACCCAGGGGACGGGGAGAGAGGAGCCCCTGAGACCCACACCCTCAGACTGAGAGGAAGTCTGGATCTCAATTTGAAAGTATGCGAGTGGCAATTGTATGAACGTGGGTGACTGTTAAACGTGAGCGCAAATGGTTTCTCATAACCCATACAAATTTTAAGTTGGTAAACAGGGCTGGTTATCATTCAAATCATCTTTCTTTGACATTGGAAGTTTTCCAGCTTAGATTTAACACAGCCTTGAGTATATGTGCATATAAATAGCTCCACGCAAAAATACAGTTAGTTGGAGGAATCCTGCGATTCTCTTCCAGTTCTGATTGCATTCTCATGAATAAAACTTCTTTGCTGAAAACTCTGCCGACAGCTGTGCGGATGATGTATGAGGCAGGGCTGGGCCGAGTTCACATTTCCAGGCTTGCATTTGCCCTGTGGGGCTCAGCAATCTCAGAACTTGCATATGTTGGTGAAATGGGAGCCCCGACACAAGGTTGCTGCTTGGAAGTGGATCTGATTAAGGAGCAGGTTCTGCTTTTGGTCGTCAGTTCCAGTCCCAGCTTCTAAGCATCACTTTCTTCATTCCCTTTTCACCAGACCTAATGCATTGCTTTTCTTGCTGTAGGAGCTGTCAGAAACCTTTTTTTCCTTACCTATCCATGCTTTTTAAACGCATGGGTAATAATATTCATATTGATCTTGCAGATCAGAGCTTGCCACGACTAGTGCCTTCCCACCTACCATAATCACTGAAGGCACACGGGCTGTCATAAGTTTGTAGAATTTGAAGGAAAGAGCCAGTATTTTACAGTCTTAGTTCGACTGAGTATTGAGGTTGAAAGCAAGGTTAGCAAAATTCTCTTATCTTTTTTTTCTGGCAGGTTTTGTTAGGTAGGGTGATTTTTAGCAAAGAATTGTCTTTAAATGACTCCTATCTTTTGTAGCCTTGTGCCCTTGAGAAAATTATTTAACCTTTTTGTACTTTCGTTGTATCATATTTAAAGAGGATAATAATAGTATCTACCTAATATTAAATGGCTTTTTATAGGTCTGCATGGACAGAGGAGCCTGTGGGCTACTGTCCATAGGATCACAAAGAGTTGGACATGACTGAAGTGACATAGCACACACTCCTCTGGGTGTAAGGGTTTCCCTGGTGGCTCAGCAGTAACAGAATCTGCCTGCCAATGCAGGAAGTGCGGATTTGATCTCTGGGTTGGGACGGTCCCCTGGAGAATGAAATGGCAACCCATTCCAGTATTCTTGCCTGGGGAATCCTATGGACAGAGGAGCCTGGCGGGCGACAGTCCCTGAGGTTGCACAACGTAACAACTAAACAAGAACAGTGTAGGTATAAACATTGTCTAGATATAGTTCCAGAAGTATAGATGCAGTTAGAACCTTATTTTAATCCTGGCAGACAGAAAGCTCTTAATATACTGTTACTATCCCTACTGCTTATGGTTATGAGTTTTCAAGATAATAAGAGGCAGTGTTGCATAGTGGAAAGAGTGCACGTAGGTTTTGGAGGAAATAGCTTCTTAAGGCATGGCTCTGTCCCTTACTGCCAGGCCTTGGTCAGAGTGAATGGCCCGACCCCTCTGAGCCTCAGCAGCTGCGCCACCAATGGGCCTTTGGTACAGACTACTCAGTAAGGACAGTGTGGCGTGCGTAAGGTAATGTGTACAAAGTACCTGGTGCACAGCCGTTCTCAATGTGTGTTAGCTCCTTCCTCCATGTTTAGAGGCTAGGACAGCATCACACCTTGACTGTTTATGCCTATTTCTTTGTCCTGATGTTTCCCCCGTCTCCTCCCTCATTTTGAGAAGATAAAATGCATGATTTCCCTGCACTCAGTTCCACCTAGTTGTCCTCTGACAGGGAGGAACATATAGCAACACCCAGTGATGGAGCTGAAATGACTCACCTTGTCTTCTAGCACCAGCCGAGTCTGGCGAATTAGCTGAGTGAACACACAAGCCCAGGTGAACGTGTGAGAGGGACCCTTTTCCCTCTCTGGACCTTCAAGTGGTGGGGAACAGTCCGGGCCATGGCCAAATCTGACTCCCCGTGGTTTGAGCTCAGGGACCTTCCTGATTGTAGGAAGCACCCGGGCAGCCTGGAGGGCAAGAGGCTCGGCCACATGTCTGTTCTCTGCTCTAGGAGCCGGGGCAGGGGAAGGGGGTGTCGGATCGCCTTGTGTCCTTCCCTCTCCTCCTCACCCCTGGTTATGCACTGCAATCACCCAGGAAGCTTCAGAAGGTCTCCACGCCCAGGCTGCCTCCAGGGCAGTCCTGTCTGAACCTCCAGGAGACACTGGGTAATTCCGATGTGTGGTTACGATGGGGAACAGCCACCCTCTGCTGCTCCATGCAGACTTCCGCCCTCAGGGACGTGCTTTCATAATCACAGTGCCCCGTAAGGGAGCTGCTCATCCTGTTAGTGTGTGATAACCATTCTTGCTTTTCGTGCTATGAACCTATCTTTTAAATTCTAATACATTTTACTGAGGTACTAGTTTACATAGAATTTTAAAAGTACCTATTTTAAGTGTATAGTTCAATGAATCTTGGCAAATATACTGAAGAGTGGCAAAAGATGCCACCCCAAAGTGTGCCACTTTGGCATAAGGATGGAGTTAAAGGCACTTGAATAACAGCAAAGACAAGAAAAACACTCTGATCCTCCTCCTTTTTCTCAAAAGTAGGAGATAAAATTCCTATGTGAAAGATGTCCTTCTGTTACCAGCTAGGGTTCTTGTCCTCCCGAATCCATGGAAATTGATCAAAAGCCAGACAAGAAATTCAGACAAGGCTTTACTGGGGCTCCCGCTGCAGCAGAGGGGTGAGAATAAGTAACAGAATCCCTTATTCACTGGCTGCCTGAGGGGGAGGCAAGCTAGTTCATTATGTGGGGTGAGGGTAGGGGTGTGTCCAGGGGTCGGGCTGGAGGGGTGGCTTAGGTGGCTTGCCCAGCCCTTGCTAAATCATTTCAGTCATGCCCAACTCTTTGTGACCCCATGGACTGTAGCCCACCAGGCTCCTCTGTCCATGGAATTCTCCAGGCAAGAATACTGGAGTGGGCGGCCATTCGCTCCTCCAGGGGATTTTCCCGACCTAGGCCTTAGATGGTGTTGTGTGCAGGGGGCTTTCACGGTACCCTTCTTTTGCTGCCAACCCTCTGCTTTTGCTCCCAACCCCCTGCTTTTGCTCCAGGTGCTTCAGGATGGCCGTTGGGTTTTTTGGTCTCCTTGTGTCTTTTGTCCAGAATCTGGCCCAGCTGCGCATGCATGCAGTTACTCTTTGAGCCTTACAGTGTCTTTGTGTTCTGTTGCTTAAGGAGAGGTACGAGGAAAGCTGCGTCCAGGTGCAAGCATTGCGGCCCTGCAGCAAAGGGTTCTGAATCCCAGCCTGTCTCACTTCCTGTAGCACGAGGACAGTGACGTTCTTATTGGCAGGGGAAGCTGAGACCGAGGGGCTTCTATAAAACAGACCTTGTTAAAATTATTCTTACTGTCCCCTAGCTTCCCCACATAGTTTAGTTACTTTTCCACATTGCCTTTCTTGTTCAACCTGCTGTAAAAACCTGTAGTTTCTCCTATTTCTTTGGGTCTTCATTTCGTACAAGGGCTCCCATGTCATGTGAAATTTATAATAATTTGTTTGCTTTTCTCCTGTTAATCTGTCTCTGACGTCAGTATAATTCTCGGGGCCAGCCAAAAGACCCTGAGAGGGTAGAATTAAAAATTCACCTTCCCTGCCACACTCCTGTCATCAGCAGTCCAGGCACACGTTTACAGCACACCAGAAAGTGGCCCTGTGCCCCTTTGCAGCCAGCCCCCTGGCCCTCCAGTCCCGGCAAGGAGACGGGTGTTGGATCCCAGCGTCTGAGGTTTGCGTCAGGGCTGTACAGAGGGTACTGTCTGTGTCTGCAGTCTTCGGCGCCACAGGCTCTCTGAGACTCATCCATGTCATTGTCTCTAACAGTAGACAGTTCATATATATATATATATTTTTTTTTAACTGCTAAATTGTAATCCCTTCTGTGAATATTTTACTGCTTCTCACTCATTCACCTCTTGGTGGACATACACAAACCTAATTTTGGAGCCATTTTTTGGTTGTAAGTCTCTCCCCATGTTTCCTCTCATTTCATTTTACAATGAAAGCAGGAAAGTTGGTATCTGCCAGGGCCAGCGTTCCTCCATGCACTCCTGGGCTCGGCTCAGGCAGCATGCCCAGTGGTGGCAGGGCGCGGTCTGCTCGCTCTCCCTGCTTTATAGTGGGCTCAGCTGGCCTCGCCGCCTGCTCCCCTGAGTGCTCAGAGCGGGCCCTTGGCTCCTGTGAGCAACTCAGGGATGCTGATTCTGGGCTGCTATTTATTCCATTACAATCAAGCTCAGTTATTCACTAAGAGCTTAACTGACTCATTTCATAATCTTTCTTTGGCTTCCTACACTTCTGCATTTTATGACATCCCAACAGACTGGATATGTCCAGTTATATAGCTATTTCATAAAGCCCTTAAAATATCTCCAAGCTGCCAATTTATACCCCCGAATTAGTTTTATAAGTAGGCTGGTCACATATGTATATATGAAAAGTATATTATACATATATAAACTTTTCGAGATTAGAAAATCCAGGCTTTGCCAAGAAAATCTCTTTTAAACATTTTTACTGGCTGCGTATATATCTTTTGAGTAGTTGACAGTGTTGTGTAAAGTTAAACTTATACTCACCATATCCCTCCAAACCTATATGTGAATGATTACAGAAGCTTTCTTTGTAATTGTCAAACACTGGAAATGACTTGGAGGTCCTTCAGCTGGCAAACCGGTGACAGACTGTGGAATAGTCATACAGTGGAGTTCTGCTGGGCGAGGGAAGGGGCGCACCATGGACTAGCCAGTGTGGGTGAGTCTGTGTGTATTGTGCTGAGCGGAAGAGGCCTGATGTGGCCAGTCCTCCCTATTGGGGTTCTTTGTCCATGGACACAAAGTGCCCACTGTGTGATATCATTGTACACGAGGGATTTCAGCATCCATAGATATGGTATCTGCTAGCATCCGGGGGGGCTTCCCAGGTGGCTCAGGGGTAAAGAATCTGCCTGCCAATGCAGGAGGTGCAAGAGACCTGGGTTCAATCCCTGAGTCGGGAAAATCCCCTGGAGGAGGAAATGGCAACCCACTCCAGTATTCCTGCTGGAGATCCCATGAACAGAGTAGCTTGGTAGGCCTACCACCCCTGGGGTCGCAGAGAGTTGGACACGACTGCACACACACACACACACACACACACACACGCTCCTGGGACCAATCTCCTATGGACACCAAGTGAGGACTGTATACAGTCTCATTTACATGACATTCTAGAATAGATAAATCTGGAAGATCAGAGGACAAGTTAGTAGTTGCCAGGGTTTAAACAATAGGAGTGTTTGAGTGTAGGGGAAGGTATGGAGGAATATTTGGAGGTGAGGAAACTGGTACCTTGATTGTGGTGATTGTTATACAATGCTAGGAATTTGTCAAAAGACAGAGAATTGTATATTCCCTGGAGAAGTGAATTTTTTCTGTATGCAGCTTTGAAAAATACATTTTTAAATGGCAGCCTAAATTGCTCTTTTTCCCTCAGCCGTATCCTAGCCACACAGTCTGCCCAAGTCTTGTCATTAATTCTGCAGAAGCAGGAAACTGGGACAGGGGAGGGAGAGAGAACTGTTAAGTCCTAAGTCGCTGGCTTAGCAGGAGTGCCACTGTGTGCTGTCTCTCATGGGGGTTTTATCAGGGTGAGATGGGCTTGGATATCCGTCTATAGTGTATGTGCTGATGTGCTGTCCTGGGTCTTTTTGAGGAGGTAGAAAAGAGAATTTGAGATTGCAAGGTGGAGAGAGAGGGCAGGTACAGAGTGTGACCGCCTTTGATGTGACAAGGAGAAGTGAGTCTGCCATGAGGATGGCTGGATTGTTTTTCTGTCACTCATCCACGAGGATGTCAGTCAGGGAAGAACACCTTAGTGGGAAGAATACCTTAGTAGCAAGAGGCTTTGGGTTCTGACAGTATGAAAGGGACTTTGAACAGATGAGAAAACAAAAAATAATGATGCAGTAGTTTCTAGCTTCTGTCACTGGCAGAAACAATGGCAGGGTGACAACAATGGATTAATCAGAATATGGGCCACAGGTAAAGAAAAACAAAGGGTGGTTAGTTTTCTGTTTGTCTGGATTCCTATTAAACACCCAAGTAGAGAGACACTGTATGCAATTAAAATCCAGATTTGGGGTTTAGAGGAGGACTGGGCAAGGGGGGAGATGCAGAGTGGCTTAACTTTGAGCATCAAGCCATTGTGACAGGCTTTGGGTAGAAACAACCTGCCTTGTCTCAGCTACACTGCCCCTACTCTCTGCCACCTCCCGTCCTCCACTGTGCTCCCTCTTAGTGCCGGACAGGAGAACCCAGGTCAGAGGCCTGGGAACACAAGATGACGCCGTTGCAGCTGCTCTTCCTGTACAACTCTATCTGTGGTCACTTTTCTCTCTCCTTTTTTGCCAGATTGATTATATGAAGTTTTAAAATAGATTGGACTTTTTAAGTGGGCAAACAATTGAAAAGCTTAGAATCTGTCCCAGGTCAGCAACAGGAAGGGAAATTCAACAGATGATGGCCAAAGAGAATGACCTGGGGAAAAACAAACCACACAGTTTCCCACTTGTGCCTGGCCAAGCGCAGAGTGTTCAGAGGTGTGCTTTGGCAGAGAGTTTCATGCCAAGTCCCTTGAGAACAGGCAAATCATAGCAGCTAAGAAGCAGCCCTCCTTTCTGCTGCCCCCCGTTGAGAACACTTCTGTGCCCTGGGGTCCAGGCCCAGATACAGAGCGTGTATCGTTGACCAAGGGGAGTTGCAGGATCGATTCCCCCGGGAACACTTTGGAGGCAGTATGTCGGGGCTCTAGACCGGAGTTGCCTTTGATTTTTAGGACACAAGATAATACGTGATGATGTTTGTTTACCCAGCAAATGTCAGCTTTGAAATGAGTTGCGATGCATTGCATGCCCACAGTGATATCTTTGGATATACCCTGGCTTATGGAATTCCCATAACCATGTAAGAAAGGATCATGATAAGAAGGTGAAAACAAAGTAAAAAGATAACTACCCCATGCTATATAGTTAGTAAGATCATTCTTGGAGTTTTTCTGACTTTACAAACTGCATTGCTCTACAGACTAAGAGAAGTAAAGCCTCAGAGCTCCTTTATCGACCTGCTTAAAACAACACTGACAACAACGTCTCCTTTCATCTGCTACCACCTCTGACCTGCCCCCTCGCCTCACTACCTTTCATCATGTCTCCGTGCAGAGGGCAGCTGAAGCTACAAGGTCTTCTTCAAGAGTGACACTCAGCTGCTGGTGTGCTCAGGGGATGAGAGCCACACAGGAGTCAGGGTGGGAGAGTGGTTGACACGCATCTCCGGTCTCTGACTGACCCCGGGGTCGGCACTGTGCACCCAGAGTTCACAGTTGACAGTCCTGGTCACAAACACTTGTGCGTCCCAGCCTGACAGCTTCCTCTGCCGGGGGCGCTCAGCCTGTCCTGGGGGAGATGAGTGTGTCTAGAATCCCATGCCAGAGAGCTGCCCTCTGCCAGTTATGGATGGATGTTGCAGGATAGATACCCGATGGTTTCATCCCTTGTGAAAGACCCTCTGAAAGGACTTACCCAGCCTCCCTGAGGAACCCTGAGGGACCGCGCAGCATCTGTACAGAAATACCCTGCTCATGAGTGCATCTCGTGTCCCTTCCTTTTCTTCCCTTCCCCACTTCCCTCCCTGTACCAGCACTTCCTGGGAATACCTCCAAACCAGCCACATGCAATCAATCAGTCCTTATCTCGGTGTCTGCTTACTGGGAATTCACCCCAAGACACATTCACTGGAAAGAACGGAGGGAATTACCACATTGTGAAAATTGGGTTTTGTCTCTTATGTTCTCTGCCTTTGAATCTGTCATCATATGTGTTAAACATGCAAACAGGGAGACTCTACTGTCTAAACAAAAGCTTGTTTTATTAGTTGCAAGTTATGTTTCCCTTCTAAATTCGTCATTTCTGTTACTCTAGAGACACTAGGACAGCTGCATGGCCCTGCACACATCACGCAATTTCCCCTCTTCTTTTGTTCTGTGCTAATAACCTCTTTTCATTGATCTGGTCCCAGGAAGCTATGTCAGATGGCTTGAAAGTCTCAAATGGGGATTGTGTGCTCTGTCCTGCCAGCCGTTTCACCATGGCTTAGTGGAGACGGCAGAGCGGCCAACGGGGCTGTTGGTCCCTGAGCGCTGAGCACTGCGGCAGACGGGCGGTCGTGGGAGAGGGTGCGCACTGATGCAGCCTCTGCTGGAAAGAGAGATGACTGGGCATGGCGGAGTTCTACTTTGTTACAGGGGTGACAGGCAGAGCTGTGTCCCGAGAAGGAAAAGGAAAGTAGACTGTCTTCAGAGGAGCATTGTTTGTGAGTGAGTATATGTGCGTGTGTGCATGTTATCCGGGAGTGTGATCATGGGCACACACGTTTGCAACAGGGGCTTCACTAGAGGGAGAAGCAAGCCCTGTGATTTTTTTGAGCAAAATATCCAAACCCTGGCCATGATTTCTAGTAGTTTGGGGTTACCTGTCTATCTGTCACCTATCTACCTTTGAGAGTCCTGTGATTCTCTCTCCCAGGTTCCCTGTTTCCTAATTTTCCTCCTCAATAATTAAAGAGCGTGTAAAACATAGTGAAATTAGGATTCAGGAAGACTACAACTTCCAATGATTCTTATCCTTGTAAGCCATGGATTTATTACTCCAGCTTTTGTGTGAAGGGAGCCATAATAGCAGCCCCCTGCTAAGATGTCCACATCGTGACCCCTGGGACCGGCAAATGTCACCTCATGTGGCAACAGGGGCTTTCTGGTGTGATCAAGGGTCTTGAAAGGGAGTTCAGTCCAGTTCAGTTGCATCCAACTCTTTGTGACCCCATGGACTGTGGCACGCCAGGCTTCCCTGACCATCACCAACTCCTGGAGCTTGCTCAAACTCATGTCCTTCACGTTGGTGATGCCATCCAACCATCTCATCCTCTGTCATTCCCTTCTCCTGCCTTCAATCTTTCCCAGCAACAGGGTCTTTTCCAAACAGTCAATTCTTCACTTCAGGTGACCATAGTATTGGAGTTTCAGCTTCAGTATCAGTCCTTCCAGTGAATCTTCAGGGTTGATCTCCTTTAGGATTGACTGGTTTAATCTCCTTGCAGTCCAAGGGACTCTAAAGAGTCTTCTCCAACACCACAGTTCAAAACAATCAACTCTTCAGTGCTCATACCATGGATTATACAGGTGGGTCCTAAATGTAATCAAAATATCCTGTAGGAGAAAAAAAAAAGCAGAGATTTCACTGCAGAAGTGGAAAAGGCAGCAGAGATTGGAGTGAGCGAGCCCAAGCCTGGCAGTGCCAGCAGGTGGAGCAGCTGGAAGGGGCGAGGCATGGACTCACCCTCAAGCCTCTGCAGGGAGCCAGTCCTGGGAACACCTTGATTTCAGCCTTGCAAGACTCATTTTTTTCCCCTAATTCATTTGTAACTGAAGGATAATTCCAGGATTGTGTTGGTTTCTGCCACACGTCAGCATGGACCATTCATAGGTGTACATATGTCTCCACCCTCTCGAGCCTCCCTCCCTCCCCACCTCTCCCCTCTAGGTTGTCACGGAGCTCTGGTTCGAGGTCACTGAGTCACACTGGAAATCGCTATTGGCTATCTCTTTACATGTTAGTGTATATACTTCCATGCTGCCCTCTCCATGAGTCCTACCCTCTCCTCTCTCCTTGCCCCCTGTGTCCATAAGTCTGTTCTCTATGGCAAGACTCATTTTGAACTCAAGAATTCTAAGAGAATAAGTGTGTCCTTTAAAGCCACTAAGTTGTAGTAATTTGTTAGCAGCAACAGGAGATAAATACAGAGTCCCTAAACTGCCTGGGAAGTTGTGCTGGAGACTGATGGGCTGTCGTGGGAGTTGTTCAGAGGATTCGTGTTCTTGCCCCAGTTTCTGCATGTACATCCCTGTCCCTTGCAACAGGTGAGAGCTTATGGTCTTACTTGCTGACGCGGCCAGTGTGACAAAGGCTGGAGTGCCTGGTTGGCTAAGGGTGACTGGGTGCCGAGGGAAAAGTGACCTCATTGCTCACCCACGTGAGTAGTGATGGGCTGGGTAACAGCTGACCTGGTCTGGCCAGGGAGCCCCTGGTGATGACATGGGATATAGACATGTTATCCACCTCCGAGGCACTCAGGTTTAGGGACCTAACTGAGGGTGTTTGTTCAGAGTCTCTACAGTCATCCTCTGCTGGCAGTTACTAGATTTCTACACGTGAGCGAGTTCTGTATGAAAACTAAAAACATGAGGGTAAATAAAACTTGGCTGACTCTCTCTCACCCATTTTAGAGTCTCTTCTTGCTCTAACTCTTCTCTGAAACACAGTGACAGCCACTGATTATGCTGGGGAATTTAGCATGTGCTGAGAACCTTATATGTTGTCTGAATTAATATAACAAATCTACTAGGGGAATATTCCTGAGCCCTGTTTCACAGATAAATGAGGCTCCAATTCGAGGGATTAGATCTGATAGACAGAGTGCCTGAAGAACTATGGTTGGAGATTTATCACATTGTACTGGAGGCAGTGATCAAGGCCATCTCCAAGAAAAATAAATGCAAAAAGGCAAAATGGTTGTCTGACGAGGCCTTACAACTAGGTGAGAAAAGAAGAGAAGTGAAAGGCAAAGGAGAAAAGCAAAGATATGCCCATTTGAGTGCAAAGTTCCAAAGAATACCAAGGAGAGATAAGAAAGCCTTCCTCAGCGGTCAATGCAAAGAAATAGAGGAAAACAATAGAATGGGAAAGATTAGATATCTATTCAAGAAAATCAGAGCTACCAAGGGAACATTTCATGCAAAGATGGTCTCAATAAAGGACAGAAATAGTATGGACCTAACAGAAGCAGAAGATATTAAGAAGAGATGGCAGGAATACACAGAAGAACTATACAAAAAACATCTTCATAACTCAGATAATCATGATATTGTGATCACTCACCTAGAGCCGGACATCCTGGGATGTTAAGTCAAGTGGACCTTAGTATTACTACGAACAAATCTAGTGGAGGTGATGGAATTCCAGTTGAGTTAGTTTAGATCCTGAAAGATGATACTGTGAAAGTGCTGTACTCTGTATGCTAGCAAAATTGGAAAACTCAGCAATGGCCAAAGGACTGGAAAAGGTCAGTTTTCATTCCAGTCCCAAAGAAAAGCAACGCCAAAGAATGCTCAAACAACTGCACAACTGCAATCACTTCGAACGCTAGCAAAGTAATGCTCAAAATTCTCCAAGTCAGGCTTGAACAGTACATGAACTGTGAACTATTCAAGCTGGATTTAGAAAAGGCAGAGGAACCAGAGATCAAATTGCCAACATCCATTGGATCATTGAAAAAGCAAGAGAGTTCCAGAAAAACATCTATTTATGCTTTATTGACTATGCCAAAGCCTTTGACTGTGCAGATCACAGCAAACTGGAAAATTCTTCAAGAGATGGGAATACCAGACCATCTGACCTGCCTGCTGAGAAATGTGTATGCAGGTCAGGAAGCAACAGTTAGAACTGGACATGGAACAACAAACTGGTTCCAAATAGGAAAGGGAGTATGTCAAGGCTGTATATTGTCACCCTGCTTATTTAACTTATATACAGAGTACATCATGCAAAATGCCAGGCTGGATGAAGCACAGTCTGGAATCAGGATTCCTTGGAGAAATATCAATAACCTCAGATATGCAGATGACACCACCTTTATGGCAGAAAGTGAAGAAGAAATAAAGAGACTCTTGGTAAAAGTGAAAGAGGAGAGTGAAAAGTTTAGTGTAAAAGTCAACATTCAGAAAACTAAGATCATGGCATCCAGTCCCATCACTTCATGGCAAGTAGATGGGGAAACAATGGAAACTGTGGCAGACTTTAATTTTGGGGGCTCCAGAATCAATGCAGATGGTGACTGCAGCCATGAAATTGAAAGATACTTGCTCCTTGGAAGAAAAGCTATGACCAACCTAGACAGCATATTAAAAAGCAGAGACATTACTTTACCAACAAAGGTCCATCTAGTCAAAGCTATGTTTTTTCCAGTAGTCTTGTATGGATGTGACAGTTGGACTATAAAGAAAGCTGAACACAGAAGAATTGATGTTTCTGAACTGTGGTATTGGAGAAGACTCTTGAGAGTCCCTTGGACTGCAAGGAGATCCAACCAGTACATCCTAGAGGAGATCATTCCTGGGTGTTCATTGGAAGGACTGATGTTGAAGGTGAAACTCCAATCCTTTGGCCACCTCATGCGAAGAGCTACTTATTGAAAAAGACCCTGATGCTGGGAAAGATTGAAGGAGGGAGGAGAAGGGGATGACAGAGGATGAGATGGCTGAATGGCATCACTGACACGATGGACATGAGTTTGTGTAAACTCTGGGAGTTGGTGATAGACAGGGAGGCCTGGCATACTCCATTCCCTGGGGTTGCAAAGAGTCAGACAGAACTGAGCAAGTGAACTGCACTGAGGCTCCAACTGTTTGAGCACAGTACCGGGATCACACAGCTGGGAAGTGCTAGAGCCGGGTCCAAACGTGGGTCTCTGGGACACAGAACCTACTCTGCATTCTGCACTGCCTCTCCAGGCTCCAGCACCCAGAAATGGCAGGGGTGTCCTTCCTTCCTTTCTCATTCCATCAGCACCACGGGCCCCTCTGCGCAAGGATCAGAGGGCACAGATGTGTGCTCACCCAAGCCATCTCCTCGTCTCCCACCTCTCCTCCATATTCCAACCGCGTATGTGCTCCAGAGAGCCCCATTCGAGTGAACAATGGGATATGTTATTTCAGTTTGTCCCCAGTCACATCTGTGAATAATAATGACAACTAACACGATTACAACTACCAGCACCCGAGTAATAATGTACATGAATCATGGTGTGTACGTTTCTGCAGAACGTTCATACATCGTCTTTTTGTTTTCACAGCAGCTCTTAAGGCGGGTAATGGTAGCCCACCAAGGCTTGAAGAAGGCAAACAAACAGCAAGTCAGCCTGTTTCCTTCCAAATTCCACCTCCCAGTCACTCAGTCAGGATCTGTTGAAAGTCCCAAGGCCTCTTAGGCATCTTTGAAGCCCTGGTCACCACTGTCTGGGTCCATGCAGTGGGCTCTGTTGCCTGCATCCAGCTGGCTACTTTTAGCAAGCAATGGTCACTCTTATGTAGTGACACCTCATAGTCACCTGTGCCCTCAGGAGAAGTCAGTGTGTTTTCACAGTTCTTCCATATGAACCATGGAACAGCCCCCTCTGATAGTGCCACCACCCCCGTTTACATTAGGGCACCAAGCTGCCTCTGACACAGGCTTCCTGTTTTTTTTTCATTCAATCAGTAAATATTTATCAAGAATTTGCAACGTGCCAGACTCTTTATTTGGTGACGAGACTGTAAAGGTGAGCAGAATAAGCTTGGTGCTAGCAGTTGGGTAGAAGAGACAGACAGGTAAATCATCAGAAGGACTTATGTGATCGGGCTTGCTCTCTTGCTGCCCAGCTGAGCACGTCTGTTTTAAAACGTACCTGGGACTTAATTAGAAGACCAAGTGCCATCGTGGAGAGGTCAGGGTTATCAGTGTCCATGTTACAGGAAAGTTCATTACTTACAGTTCCCAGGAGGAGGGAATAGGCCGTACTGCACAGGGCCTTGTGAGGACGCACCTGGCCAGTCCAGAGCAGGGGGAGTGAGGGGAGGCATAGGCAGTGGGGGAGACTCTGTCACTCTCATGGTGGGAGACTGTTAGGCGGGGACGCCCCCCAGTGAGCACAATGTCCCCTGCTGGGCAAAACACAGGCGTTGGGGTTTGTCATATGATATCTGCGCAACCTGCAAAAGTGCAAGGATAGTATGGATGTAAACATGTTTAGCTGTTACTGAAGTTAAAGCAGGTACCTTTTTCAAATTTTGTTTTTATGTATTTCTTTGGCTGTGCTGGGTCTTAGCTGTGACACTCGGAATCTTTGACCTTCATTGCGTCATAGGAGATCTTTTTCAGTTGGGGCATGTGGGCCCTTCAGTTGCAGCGTGCAAAAACTGTTAGTTGCAGCACACAGGAACTAGTTCCCTGACCAGGGATCAAACCCGGGCCCCCTGCACTGCGAGCAGAGTCTCCACCAGTAGTAGTCCACGGCCCATCAAGATATCAAATCATCCATTACAGAAAATCAAGAATTATCATTACAGCAACCTACGCCAGCAGGCTCTCTCCCTCCACTACATGACCTCGATACAGTTGAGAAATGGAAATGTTTTGTTTTATGCCCCTGAGAGCTTCTAATTGTTACACGCCAATGGCTGACCAATACAACATGCTCGACAGTTGTGAAGAGTTGACCTTTGTGAAGTGTAATCTCGGAAAATAAGTGCTCTGACCTAACTCTGTGTCTCTCTTCAGTGTCCTTCCAGAAGTCAGAGGACAAAGGAAACCATGTCATCCCTATAGACTAGCCCCCCAGGATGAGAAAAGGGAGGTGGAGGCGGGAGTAGGTTTGGAAGGTGAAACAGGCCGTCTAGCTCAGGGGCCCAAGAGGTAAGAAAGAGTTAACTTGTGAAGGGAGACGGTTCTAGGCTAACAATTCAGCATGTGCAGAAGTCCTGGGCGGAAGTAGCGCAGTGTATTGGCGGAACAGGCTGGGGCGTCAGGGAAACAGAGAACAAAGCAGACTGGTGACAACGAGGGCGATGGGGCCTTTCTTTGCACCTCCTTCTGGGTGAATGAAATGTGCATTATTTTGCCCTGTATCTTAAGAGGGTTTCAGCAAGGAAAGTGTGGGACATCATTTTGTTATGTTTTTAAAAAGGCCCTCTGGTTGCTGGGCCAGTAATGGATGAGCAGGGAGAGGATGAAATAGGAGGAGCTAGGAGGCCATGGACGTGTGTGCCTTTTTTTTTTTTTTAATATAGTTTTTTTAAATTTTATTTATTTATTTTAGCTGTGCTGGGTCTTAGCTGCTGAGCTTGGGCTTTTCTCTAGTTGTGGCGAGCGGTGACCACTCTTTGCTGCGGCATGCGGCCTGCTCATTGCGGTGGCTTCTCTAGCTGCCGAGTACGGACCCTAGAGCGCGGGCTCAGCAGCTGTGGCGCACAAGCTTAGTTGCTCCATGGCATGTGGGATCCTCCCAGATCAGGAATTGAACCCTTGTCTCATGCATTGATAGATGGATTCTTTACCCCTTGCTAGGTTGCACTAGTGATAAGGAACCTGCCTGCCAGTGCAAAAGACATAAGAGACGTGGGTTCAATCCCTGGGTCGGGCAGATCCCCTGGGGGAGGGCATGACAACCCACTCCAGTATTCTTGCCTGGAGAATCCCATGGACAGAGAAGCCTGGTGGGCTACAGCCCATAGGGTTGCACAGAGTTGGACACAACTGAAGTGACTTAGTATGCATACATGAGCCGTCAGGGAAACCCTAAATTTAATTTTTTAATCAAAGTATAGTTGATTTACAATATTGTGTTAGTTTCAGATGTACAATAAAGTGATTCAATTACACACACACTATATATATACTTTTTCAGATTCTTTTCCATTATAGGTTATTACACGATATTGAATGTATTTCCCTGTGCTCTATAGCAGGTCCTTGTTGGTTATCTGTTTTATATGTAATAATATGTATATGTTAACCCCGACCTCCCAAATTGAAGTTTATATCTATAAACACTGCATCAGCTACCTGTAACATTAAAGATTTGTGAAAGCTGACGAGCGGCAGTTTGGCTAAAGCCAGGACAGAACTAATGAGAGCTATTTACATTGACAGGGCAGAAATGAGGCCGGCCCCGTGGCTTGAATGAGGGAAGCGGTCATCTCCGAATGGAGAGACCTGGGTCAGCACAGAGTTTCACAGAAAGTCCCCACACGATTAAGGGGGAAATGCTCTCCTTCAGGGAGAGCACTTGTCCGCAGGGCCTGAAAACGATGACTCAGGGCCTCTGAACACATGCCACACGGCCTCTTCCCTGGCTTGTTTGAAGGATGCTTTTCATTCACTCTTTCTGTCTGGCTCCCCAAGAAGAACCAGAGGGAGGGAAGCTTCCGGGAGCCTCCGGATAAAAGTGCAGGATATTCCTTCATCTCATCTCCATCCCCAGGTATTCCTGCTGCTCCCTCACTGCCCCTTGAGGGCTGGTCCTGGGGCAAACCTGCAGTTTTGTGCAGGTTTGGCATTCTGTGGGAATCTCCATGCTGTTTGCCTGACAGTCACTCCCTGAGCCTCCTGACGACGGGGAGGCAGAGAGTCTGAGAAACTGTCCTGATCCGCCACTCAAGTCCTTGCTTCTGTCTCCTGCCTCTGTAGAGCAGACTGGAAAGAGAGGGGCTTTTTAACGAGGTGCTGCTTAACTTATCTGAAGGCACATAAAATGTTGGCAAAAGTCAGAGACGCATGGAATCCATTTTCAGACACAGAAATTTTATGACAGTGTGTTGGTCAGTTATTGCTGTGTAAGGAAGCACCTCACCGCTCAGTGGGTTTAATGAAACAAGTGTTTCCTGCTGTTCATGTTTCTGTGAGTCAGCGGTGTCTGGCTGATGAGACTGGGCTGGGGTTGACGGTTCCCCTTTGCACTGTGGGTCTGGGGTTGTCTGGGGGCACTTCTGCTTCAGGCTGCAGTGGCTGGGGTGACCCTGTCCACACGGATCCCTCTTCCTCCTGAGTTTGGGGGTTGGCCGAAGTACACTCTTCTCCTGGTGACAGCAGAGCACCCACTGCACAGTTCCCTCTCGTGTCACATCGAGTCAGGGTACCAGCCAAACCAGAGAGGAAATTTACTCTCTGGTGGAGAGGGGGTCGGTGTAAAGTCGGTGGAGCATCACTGGGAGTTTGACTGTAGAAGCAGGACTACAACGAGTGACGTGAATAAAGGATTTGGTGCAGGCACTGAGCGTCATGCAGTTGTGGGAGCTGGAGAATCCTGCATACAGAGGAGCCTGGTGGGCTACAGTCCATGGGGTCACAAAGAGTAGGACATGACTGAGTGACTGAGCACACACAAATAGAAAAGGGTATGAATTCAGAAAGAGACAAATAGTGGGCCCAATGATGCAAATAACCGCATGTAATAACTGTATGGAACTGACTCAGTGTGGAAGAGGAGTAACTGTATCCACTTTTGCTTACTGAGCCTAAAAATTTCAGTGACCATCAACTTTATAAACCATGCTTCTTTCCTCTCTGGAGAAAGCAATAAATGTGGATGGTGGTAGGGCTACTGGACACAAGAAGGCAAGTGAGATGGTAAGAATATAAGGAACTGACCCACAGGGGGAGAATCATGGTACTGCTGACGGTTCACACGATGCCCGCAGACTGTGCCAATCCTTGCACTGAAGCAGCTGGGAAAACTGAGGCTGAAAAATGTCAGATGACCAGCAAACAATAAGATGCTGAGGAAAGAGTGGTGGATTAGGGGTCTGGAGACTGCAATCCTATTTCTGAGGGACCACAACTAGCTGTAAAACTCTTGAGTAGGTAAGGTGTTGCACCCATTCCATCATCAGTAAGTGGAAGTGCTGGACCAACTCCCTGGCTGCCTTCTGCAGATTATGAGCCAAGTAAGACCATAATCTATCCTGTGATGCCCACCCTCCAACATGGCGCCATGCTTCTCCATTGGTCCCTGTTTGCAGCCATGTGCTGAGACTTTGGGGGAGGGATAGAGGTACCCAGATTAGATACCTAGGTCCTGGACTCTCTTGCTAGAAAAGCTGTCATAACTTTGGTTCATACAGTTTACTTTGCATCTTAGTGTCTCCCTCCTCTTTTTCAAAGAGGTGTGGACACAGGAATTCGAGATCTATACTCTGCTTCTCAGAATAAATCAGCTGTCCAAAGCCAGGAGTTGTGCTGATTCTTCCTGCATCAGAGAGAACAAACGGAGTGAGACAGAGGAAAGAAGGATGGTTATATGGTACTGGGGTGGAAGAGGGCGGAGGTGGCATGTTGGGGAGGAAGTGAGGGAAAATAAATCCTTGCAAGACGTGACAGCCAGCTCACGTGTCTTTGGAGCTGGAGTCCACAGCAGTCCACATGTGGCAGTGCATCTCCAGCTGGACTTTTAATTGGAAGTTTTAAGATCAGGGCATACACGTATAGCCCTGCTCTAAGGTGGGGGTGGGAGCTGTGGAAGCCAGGGTTGCCTCCGCATCTCCTGCTTTGGAGGCTCCCATGGTGTGTGAATAAAAAGAGCAACTGTCCGTGTGTGGAGCATGAGCAGAACGATCTCCAAACAGCCCCGAGAGTTTCCACTGGGTCGCCTGGGCCATGCCTGATCCGGGAGCAGGGCCTCCTTTCTCCCACTGGAAGAAGCTCCATCTAAAATCAGCTTCCTATAGACCATAATCTTCTGTCGTCTCAAGAGCCAGATTTCACACAGAATGGAAGCAGCTGGCATCCTCAGACAACCGCCGTAAACAGCTGGCATCCCCAATCCAGCCTACTTGGCAGTAAACATTCTTTTCCCCCTCCCCCCAGGCATTCTTTATCCCCCCACCCCATCACTTCAGCAATGTGAAAATGGGGGGCGGGCAGAAAGAGGGAAGGGCTCCCTTCTCCAGCACAAAGCCCACGTCGTACCCCGCAGCTGCCATATCTGTGTTTGTTCAGGCCATCCAGAAAGGGTGCACTGAGACCCAGCTATGGAGGTGAGGAATGTGTTGGGGGTCATGCAGCGAAGGTAAGCTGGGGGGAGCCAGGCAGGGTCAGGGCGCGACTTCAGACCGCAATTGGACCTGACACCCATGTCAAGAGAGGAGGGAGGCAGGCCGATTTGGGTGGAAGAGACTCTGTCAGGTGTATTGTTGCTTGTGGATAAAGCTCTTAATACAGGCATGCAGAAAGGAAGCCCGTGAGGTCTTCACGGAATGAAATGGGATTAGCTGTGTAGTTCTATAATCTCCTTCAAAGAAGATGCTGTTTCAGTCTCGTTGGTGATACCCGCTACTCCGAGAGCCGTCTTCCTTTAGGGGGAATCTGCTGTTGTCTTCCAAACCCGACACAAGTTCATTGTCTGTGGTTTATGGCCTCAGGGAATAATCTTTAGTTTGTCATGTTTATAATTTCTGAGTGGTGGTGGCAGGTGGATCCTTAAAGGGGCATCTTGCTTTAGAAGTACTGTAAGTTATTCTACAGTTTGGTCCACATTAAGCCCATAATATACTGCAGGCCTGAAATTGTGATGCTCCAATGCACGAGTGAGTTGACCTGTAATGAATGCCATGTGAAACAGTTGCATTAGTAGGAAGGTACCCTAGGGAATCCCTCACAGGCGCACAAGGAGACTGTTCCTGGCATTCCCCGATGGAGATCCGGGACGGTTTTGGTCACTCCAACAGGGAAGGCCAGCACTAAGACTGTCCACAGAGGAGTCCCCCACTGGGAAAAAATGGCCAGTCCCTGGTACTTGTATGATGCTTAGACATCAGGGAGCTACTGGGGGAATTCCGGCCTTCCTGTGGATCCCAGAGGCCCTGAAAGAGGAGGCTGTCTGCTCACTCTGCTACTCGTGGCAGATCTCTCTTGAACGAGGTCTGAGAGGTGCCCCTCCCTGGCCCTGGCATGCCTTTCAGTTAGAATAATGAAAAATGAAGTCTACTGTGAATTTCTGTGTTGCTGATCTTGCCTTAGTGTTTCCTTTCCTCAGTCCAATCTATGGCTTCATCTTCATTATCTGACTTTATAGGAGTGATCCTGAAATTTGGAGCATAAATGGGGTGGAGGTTGGAGGCCCACCCATCCTGATGCAATTAACCCTAGTCAGGAGGCCGCTGGTCTTTATTTCCCTGCCTTCCAGAAGGCACTGCAGCGACCCCGTGGTGGCAGGGGAAGCTTGAGGTGCATGGTTGTGTCTGCGACACCAGCGGCTAGCTGGGCCTCTGACAGCTCATAGGAGGGGTTCCTTAATACACACTGATCGAGCTGAATAACAGGCTTGTGTTTTTAGCAGTCACAAAGATGGTCACCTTAAGTGAATGACATCTTTTAAAATACAGTTTGCACAGAATCAGTAAGAGTGACACAATGGGTGTGTTTCCATCATATCTAGGTAGGCAGCCTTGCTCGTACTTCCTGAAGACAGAGAAAACCTTTAAAAGCAATTTGAGAAGGAAAGGTGTGCAGAGTGACATGGAATCCTGCTTCTGTAAGTCTTAAGCAGGCCATGTAGCGTCAAGTACAACCCTCCCTCTGTCCCCCAGACTGATGCTTGAGCCAGCCTCTGGGTGTTTGACAACCTTATGCCCGGTGCTGTCCTTCCGACGCTCCTCTGCAGGTCAGGGGCTAGAAGCCTATGAACTGTATTTCCCAGACTCCCTTGTTTCCAGCCCTGAGGATATCATTTACCATTACACTCTGTCAATGAAAGGCACTTACAGTAAGGTGGAGCAGGGGTGAAATCTGCTTTCTCCTTCCTCTGGTAGTGGCCACGGATGGTTACGTGGGCTTTGCATAGATGCTGTTGGATTTTGCAGTGGTTTCTGAGCTTTCCTGTTATTCACTTGACTCAGGGCTACAGGGGGAGCTAGAAAGTTAGCTGTGAGGTCTCTGTGTTACCCACCTCTGTGACAGCAGCATTCGTCCACCTTGTGAGACTAGAGTTGTGGGAGTGAAGCTGAAAGCTAATGCCTGAGTCCTGCCTTCCATTTCTCCAGCCCTTACAGCAGTTTAGTGATCACTAAATTGTCTGTATTGGACCACATTTTATTTAAAGTGCCTAAACTGTATCAAACTGCAAGGAGACCAAACCAGTCAACCCTAAAGGAAATTAATCCTGAATATTCACTGGGTGGACTGATGCTGAAGCTGAAACTCCGTTGCTTTGGCCACCTGATGTGAAGAACTGACTCACTGGAAAAGACCCTGATGCTGGGAAAGACTGAAGACAGGAGGAGAAGGGGACGACAGAGGTTGAGATGGCTGGATGGCAACACCAACTCGATGGACGTGAGTTTGAGCAAGCTCCGGGAGTTGGTGATGGACAGGGAAGCCTGGCATGCCGCAGTCCAAGGGGTCGCAAAGAGTCAGATAGGGCTGAGCAACTGAAGTGATATTGTCTCCTGGAAGCTCTTCATCTTTACGTTGGCGTAAACCATAAGTTGCCGTTTAGTTCGGAGGCAGCCGTGGCATTTCCTGCCTGTATCAAACCTAACGCGGCCCACTTGTAGTTCTCTTTCAATATTGCTCTGTCTCTTGTGAGCCTTCAGGATTAGCGTGGTCCTTCTTCTACATGGCAGTCATTCAGATACCTGAAATAACTTCTTTTTCCTCTCTAACCCCCTGCCTACTATTTTCTCCTCCAAGCAGAATGATCTTATTCTTTCTGTGATTTCCTTATGTCTGCAGCCTTCTCAGAGGGAACTGTTCAGTCGTTCATTTGACTCTGATTTCTTTAGTTAAAATACTCCCTACTCATTTTAGCCAATGATTGATCCTTTCAAAAGGAAATGAAGTCAAGGATGAAGTGGTCCATGAACAAATTTAATTAAAAAGATAGGTCAGGGGAAAACAAATATAATGAAGATGTAATGAAAAGGTAATGTCTATAATATATAAAGAGTTATTACAAATTGGTGATAAAAAACTGAATAAAACCCTTAATATATGTATAAATAATTAATAAAATATGAATGGCTGCCAAATATAAAATGCATTTTCAAATTCAACTAGTAGTCAGAGAAGTAAAAGTAATGCATAAATATCCTTTCACATCCATCATATTGAGAAAAAATAATAATTTATACTGAGGATATGGGTAAAATTTTCTACCCATGTTTGTATGATGCAAAAATGGAGTATTAACACATTTTCTGAACATACATTCTGGCATTGCCTATTACAATGTAAACTGTATAACCTTCTGACCCTGAAAATTCACTTCTTGAAATTTAGCCCTAGAAATGCAATGCATCTTGGTATTACAGACTTTACACCAGTCACAAATATTAACTAAAAATGAATCATTAATCTCAACATAAAATGTCAAATGATATCACCTTTAGAAATTAACATAGGAGAAAAGCTAAATGATACTGGGTTTGGTGGTTAATTTTTAGGAATAACACTAAAAGCATGATCCATGAAGGAAAAACATTGATAAGTAAATTAAAATTTTCTGCTCTCTGAAAGACACTGTTAAAGAGAGTGAAAGATGAGCTACAGATTCAAGAGAAAATATTTGCAAAATATGTACCTGATAAAGGACTTGTATCCAAACACATGCCTGATAAAAAATATATAAATAACTCTGAAAAGAAACTACCAGTTAAGAAACAGGTAGTTTCTTAAAAGGAACTGAACAGACACCTCACCAAAAAAGATTTACATAGAGCGCACAGAGAGATACTTGACATCATATGTCATTTGGGAATTGCAAATTAAAGTAGTAATAAGATGCCGCTGCTGCTGCTGCTGCTAAGTTGCTTCAGTCGTGTCCGACTCTGTGCGACTCCATAGATGGCAGCCCACCAGGCTCTGCCAGCCCTGGGGTTCTCCAGGCAAGAACACCCTACACACCTAGAATGGCCACAACCCAGACCACTGGCACCACCAAATGTTGGCGAGGATGTGGAGCAACAGAAGCGCGGACGCACTGCCGGCGGGGGTGCGGAGTAGCACAGCCAGAGCGGGCGATGGCGTGGCAGGTTCTTTCAAAGTTAGACATAGTCTTACCACATGTTTTCGCAGCTCCCCTCCTTGGCGTTCACCCAAATGAATTGAAAATATACCCATACGAAAACTTGCTCGTAATTTCTGCTTCATAATAAAAGGTTAGATGATTATTTATTGTTTATCAATAATTGTCCCAAACTGGAAGCAACCAAGATGCCCCTCCATAAGTGGCTAGATAAACAAAACGGTACATCCACACAGTGGCATATTATTCAATGATGAAAATAAATGACCTGTTACGCCACAAAAAGACTTTAGCATTAAGGAGGAAACTTTAAATGCATGTTGCTAAGTTAAAGAAACCAGTCTCCAAAAGCTAGATTGCATGATTCCAGCTATATGGTATACTGGGAAAAGCTGAACTATAGAGACAGTAAAAAGGTCAGGCATTTGAGGGGAAGAGGGAAGGGACAAGTAGGTGGAGGCCAGGCATTTTTAGGGCAGAGAAGCTATTCTGTATGATCCTTTGATGGCAGATGCATGGCCTTATACATTTGTCAGAGCCCATGGAATTGAACTGTGGACTTGAGTTAATAATCATGTATCAGTATTCATTAGTGAATCTTAATGAATGTACCACATTAATGGAAGATGATAATAAATTATGGTGATAAGGGAAAACCATGCATGCAGGGGGGAGTGAAGTATATGAAGACTCTGTATTATCTGCTCAATTTTTCTGTAACCTAACTCAAAATAAAAAGCTACTGTGTAATTTCATTTTTTCACATGTAATTATGTATATTATATATTATTTAATATATGATATATAATATTTAAATATTATATGTATAAAGAAATTATATTAAAAAGGAAACATATTTCAATCAGTCAGCTAGCTAGTATATTGACTCCAGTCTTTGGGTGGGTGAATGGAATTTTTCTCAGTTGGTTAATGGCGAAATCTGTTTCCATCCCAGGCCGCTACTCTTCCAAGCGTGTCACCTGAGTTAGCTCATTTACTCCTCACCGTGGTCCTAGAGGGTTGGTCATACTTCAGCCCCACCTTCCAGAGGAGGAGACTGGGACTGGGAGTTTGCTCAAGGCTCCAAAGTCAGTGAGCTGCCAGACAAGTACTCGCACCCAGGAATCCAGGCTTCTGGGTCACAGGGTGCGACCTCTGATCGGGGTGCTCAGTCCTTACAGTGACCCAGAGTACTTGCTCAGCGTACAGCTATCCGCTCCTGCTGTACATGTGACTCAGTGGAGCTGGGGCAGGTCTAGGAGTCTGAGCTTTGGACAGATACCCCAGGTGATGTGCTTGTATGATCTTGAGAGCATTCTTTGAGAGACTAAATTTCAGTGATGATGAAGAAGTAGGCAGTGAAGAAAATCGAAAGGCTTAGAGAATTGCGGCTGAACCAGCAGCGTCAGAAGCAATGACATCAGAGAACAGAAACTGGATTAACAGAAGTCAGTGGGACTTGGCATTTGAATTGTCCAGCAATGAAATCCCCCAGTGGGGCCTTCCTAGGACAGACCCCCCGCCACCCCCAATAGCCTCTGTTGTAGCTGCTCTCTGAAGTACCCAGGTCATATTATCCAGTGCACATTTCCTGAGTTTTTCAGCTGAAACCCCCACCAAACAGAGGAAATTAGCTACGTGATGATCATGAAGCCCAGACTTTTTGGAGCCCAAGGAGTGCTCCTGTTAACCACCCTGTCACACCACCATCAGCCAGTCAGAGAATTGTGTCGGAGCTGATCACATACCCTGTGACCCACTTCCTTCACTTGGCCTTTGAAAAGGCTCTGCTGACATCATCTGGGGAGTTCGGGGTGTGTTGTGCACAGGCCACCGGTTCTCCTTCCATGGTCCTGTAGTAAACCTCTGTCCCAGACTCTGGTGTTTCAATACTGTTTGGCCTCACGGTGCATTGGGCAGGCAGAATGAGCTTAGCCTCAGCATAACCATGGCTGAATGGTGTGATCCTGGTAATGGGGCTCAGAGACCAACCTTCTTGCCCAGCCATGGGAGAAGGGAGGGGGCCAGCCCGCTCTGTGGCCAGGAGCAGTGTTTCCTGTGGAGGTGATGGTTGCTGAGGGTTCTGACAGCCTTGTAGGGATGCTCAGGAATCATTGCCCCCCCACAGGCCTGCACCTGCTGCTCCAGGACACCCAGAGAGCAGCAAATCCTTGTTTCCTGACAACCCTTCAACTTTGAAGTAATGAGGTTTCACTTTGTGTGTGAGCATTAGGGACCAGGGGAAGGCGTGTGAGGCCTGTGAGGAACAGCTCTTACACTGAGCAGGCAGTGGGCTGGGCTGGCCGGTAAGGTGCAGTGGGCCGGAGGGGCCTGGGCTGCCCCGCTGAGGAGTGAAAGTGATGACTGAGTACAGATAGGGCAGGTCAGTGGACCCAAGGCTGGGTGTGACTGTGTCTCCTCGGCCCTTGCTTGTGCTCCACGACAGCCTCAGGTGGGTCAGCGCCCGCCACCCAGCCTTGTGCTGGCGACCAGCACCTTTTAAAAATCTCAAAAGCAGTGGAGCTTATAAAAATCCAGACTCCCATACTATAACCCATTCCAAATAAATCAGGATCTCTGGGGATCCAGGCAGCGTGTGTGTGTGCTCAGTCATGTCCGACTCTTTGTGACCCCATGGACTGTAGGCCACCAGGCTCCTCTGTCCATGGGATTCTCCAGGCAAGAGTACTGGAGTAGGTTGCCATTTCTTTTTCCAGGGGATCTTCCTGACCCACAGATAAAACCCGCATCTCCCGTGTCTCCTGCATTGCAGACCAATTCTTTTTTTTTTTTTGAGAAAATTTTATTAGTTTTGCCATACAATGACATGATATCACCATGGGTTTACATATGCTCCCCCTCCAGAACCCCGCTCCCTCCTCCCTCCCCCCGGGAAATCTCGTTGCACCAGCCCCGAGCATCAATCCTGGGCTGGCGATTGATTACACATATGATAATTAACATGTTTCAATGCCATTCTCCCATATCATGCCACCCTTGCCCTCATCCACAGAGTCCATGAGTCTCTTCTATACGTCTGCGTTCCTTTTGCTGTCTCGCATGCTGGGTTCTCGTTACCGTCTTTCTAAATTCCATATATATGCTTTACTACTTGAGCCACCAGGGAAGTTGAGGGATCCAGGGAGCAGGATATTAAAAAATTTCCCTTGTGTCACCAACGTGCCTCCAAATTGAGAACACATCAGCAGAATCGCCATCCTGCCCAGGCCGCTTCTGATACCACTTTTAAAGCACTCAGGATACCCTTAATGTTTAGAAACATAGGAAATAAAGTTGATATGTAAAATCATGTCTGTCTTAAAGGAGAAGGAATCCTATTTAAATAATAGGTTTTAAACCATCCAAACCCCTAGCTGTTCACTATAATTTTCTTGGTTAAAAAAAAAAAGCCCAAGCCCAACCCTCACCATCTCCCAAGAGTTTGGCAGAGTTCATGTCCATTGAATTGGTGATGGATGGCATTACCGATTCAATAGACGTGAACTTGGGCAAACTCAGGGAAATGGTGAAGGACAGGGAAGCCTGGTGTGCTGCAGTCCACAGGGTCACAGAGTCGGGCACTCCTGAGCCCCTGAACAGCAGCAGAATGGTTACGTCAGAATCTCAGGGTGTGGGGCCTGGACGTGTATAAGTCTTTAAAGCTCCGCAGGTGGCTCTCCAGGTGAGTATCAAGGCTAGCAACCACTGTGTTAATGAAAGATGCTCTCTTGGGAGTTCTGCTGAGCTCCGAGCTGCAGAAGGAGTGGGTGGTCCTTGGGCCCCGTGACCGTCTTAGTGGACTTTGGACCATAAAGAACAAGCTGGCTCTTATATCCGGCTCGACACACAATAAAGGTACTACCCCTCCAGGTCAAGACAGACGTCTGGGAGCAAACCTGGATATAAAGTCCTATGAGTTTCTCTTTCATTTTGCACCTTTGACGTTGTCATTTCATTGTCTTCTTGGCTTCACTTTTTCTGATTAAGAATCAGAAAATCTCCCTTTCCCCCCTTGATATAATTTGCCTTTTGTTCCTGATGGCCTGCAAAGTTTTCTTTATCTTTCATTTCTGGCTTTTTGACTGATGAAGTTGTCTTTGTCTTTACCTTCTTAGGCTTCTGTGACCTTTTGGTATGTGGTTTGAGGTCTTCCGTCAGTTTTGGAAAATTCTCCGCCTTTATTTCTTCAAAAATTTCTTTGGTTCATTGCTTACTCCTCCCCTTCTGAGACTCGAGTTACATGTGTGTCAGATCATTTGATACTGTTCTATGGATTTTAGAGACTCTTCCCAGTTTTTCATTTTTTTCCCTCCACATGTCTCAGTTTGATAATTTCTCTTGACCTGTTAGGGCAGTTGCAGTAGCCTCTTGTGTCCTACTTGCCCTCCAAGTATTCTAAACTCTTGATGTGTAAGGGAAGTGATGTAGCAATTGCGTCTCAAGGAGCCTTTGTCTCCGGATAGTGGCCCTAATGAATACAGACACATGAACAGTAATAAAAATGAATGCTTAGATAGCGCTTGTTCTGTGCCAGGCACTGTTCTTTGCATGTTAAGTATTATAAGTCATTTAATTCTCTCAGTAACCCTATGAGGTAGGTACCATTATTGCTGCTGTATAAATGAAGAGACTGAGGCACAGAGAGGTCTGTAGTTAATGTAACATCTCATAGATGGAAGGTGACAGAGGAAGGATTTGATCTCAGGTGTTCTGACTCTAGGCTTCAGGCACAGTGCCTTGGCATCATGTCGGAAGGAGCTCACTGCCTTTGCATGACCCTGGGGAGTGAGGGGCCTCTAGGATGCCTGAGGGTGATGTTTCTGGATGAGGGATCGGAGGCAGTGTCAGGACCGTCTGTTCTATCAGAGGGCTTCTGAGAACCACTGCAGGGCTTCCCTGGTGGCTCAGTGCTGAAGAAGCCGCCTGCCAGTACAGGAGACACGAGTTCAGTCTCTCATCCGGGAAGATCCCGTGTACCTCAGAGCACAACTCCTGAGACTGTGCATGAGAACCCAGGAGCTGCAGCTTCTGAAGGCTGCCTGCTCTAGAGTCCATGCTCCACAAGGAGAGAAGCCAACTCATCTCGAGCACTGCAGCTAGAGAGTAGCCCCCACTCTTCACAACTGGAGAAAAGCCCACACAGAAGACCCAGCACAGCCAGAAATGAAGAAGTAAATAAATA
This sequence comes from Antilocapra americana, assembly GCA_007570785.1. Lineage (NCBI taxonomy): Eukaryota > Metazoa > Chordata > Mammalia > Artiodactyla > Antilocapridae > Antilocapra > Antilocapra americana. The sequence goes on along the minus strand of ML660201.1, from coordinate 3,775,776 downwards.
AAATTATGGGGCAAAAAAGAACCATTGCAATCACCAGGGGAGGCCCCCCCAGACAGGAGGGGTCTTGGGAATGTTGACAGTGTGGCTCTAGTCTGGCCCAGCTGGGACCTGGGCTCTGCCACAGCTAGGATGACCTTGAGGACGGTCAGGAATATCAGCCTAAGTGGGTGTGAGGAGCTTCTGGATATCCAAGCTAGACAGGCTTCCATGGATGTGGGTGACAGGCAGGGAGCTTGGAGAGAATGCCCAGGGCCAGTGGAGTGGAGGGAAGGGAGGCTTTTACTGGATGCTTGCAGCCAAGGCCAGAGGAAGTGAGAGGGCTGTTAAGGGTACAGAGTTGTTTCCAAGAGGTAAGAGTAGGGTGGCCTCTTTGCAGAAGTTCGGGGAGGACGTGGGTTCTAAGAACAGAAACAGAGCAGTCAGCGCATTAGAAGGAGCTCGTTGGAAGGAGGTGGTGGGGGGGAGTTGCTGGGGAGTCTTGGCCAGGATCCCTCAGGGAACAGGAGGGATGCCCGCCTTGCCCTGATGAGAGAGGCTTGCAGGCTTATCAGTCGGTCAGGCCTGACCCACTCAGCCTCTGATCTGAAGTCATTTAGCTAGTTTGCAGCTCATGAACCTGGGGGCTAAGTCCATAAAGAACCAGCCAGATTCAAAAATACTCCTCTGTTTGGCCATTAATCTTAAATCTGGGGATATACCCAGTGGCCCCACTGTGGTACTAAATTATACAGTGAGTCCTCAGCCTACCAAACTATGATTTTTCTGTCTCAGACAGGTGTTCATTAAAGGTCACTTGGCATCCCCTGAAACACACTCTTTCACACCTTAATAGCTGAGGGCTTGAACCATTTCCTCTGTTGTTGCTCTGGATTCTGGCTTCAGGCTCAAATTTGAAGAGGTGGGGAAAAAAATGACTTTGTTTTTTCCTATGTGCTTGGTACTTTATTAAAAACTTTTTTTTCATTATAAAAGTGATAGATGGTTATTAAAAATGTGAAGAAAATATAGAAAAAACTGTAAAGCCATTCCCAGTCCAGTCCACTCACCAAAATGAGATTCTTTTAATGTTTCAGTGTTTTTCTTCCAGTCTTGTTTTCTGTATAGAAGAATTTTTGTAACTTAAGGTCACGTTGGATGCATAATTACCTGGTTTGAACTTTTTATTTAACATTATGTCGTGGCACTTTCCAGATGGGCATCTTTCCTTTAACTTCTGATTTGAAAATGTTTTAAGCCACGGTAATTGCAAGAAGAGTACAATAAACACACATGTATCCTTTGCTCAGATTCACCAGTTATTAAAAATTATGCCACATTGGCATTATCTGTATCTCTGTTCCATACACAATATTGTTTTCTATTTCTGAATCATTTGAGACTGAGTCAAAGACTTTACTTTTGTTCCTAAATGCTTCTGCAAATATCTCCTAAAAACAAGGACACTCTCTTACATAATCACGATGAAAGGATCAACTTTAGGGTATCTAATAAATATTCTTATTCAAATTTTGCCAGTTGCTTCAACCACTGTCTTATATAGCAATGTTTTTCCAAACTGGGTTCTATCAAGGATAACACATTGAATCTACCAGGCCTGTCTCCTGGGTCTCCTTTAATCCTAAAGGCCTTATCAGTTCTTCTGATTTGTATGAATTAACGTTTTTCTAGAGCACAGGCCTGTGGTTTAGTAGAGTGACCCTTAATTGGCATTTTTTGTTTATATGCATTAGAGCTCACTAGCTGCATAGTATAGCTTACCTAAAGACTTCAGTGTAAACTTGCTACTTGTTTCCAATTGTTTCCATTATAAACGAAGTCATGATGCACATTTACATGAAGTAGTGTAGGAAATTATTTCTTTAGGATGACTTCTCAAGGGTGAAATTACAGGATCAAGAAATGTAGAGATTTGGAAAGTCCTTGATACCTTGCTAAGTTGCTTTCCAGAAGGGTTGTGCTCCCTTGCCAGCAGTGCTTGGGGACACCTGCTTGAGATTCTTGCTGGAAACAACCTGTATGTTGTTTGCAGGATGATTGCTTTACAGAGGTGGCAGGAGCTTGAATGAGCTCATTTAGAACAGAAGTTGCAAACCGAGACACCTAGTGGGGTCGCCGGGTGCTGTACATGAGTAATGAGGGCTCCGCAGGGATGGGGTGGAAGGCTGAGTCTCTGCAGCGAGCAGGTGGCTCTTTCTCCAGCTTATTGTTGCCAGGCATAGCAGAAAAAACTGTTGCTGACTCAGTGTTCCCCACCCTTCCAAAGTTTCCACAGTAGCAGGAAATCTAGATTATGATGTCACATTTTCCATTTATTTTGAAGTGTTAGCAGTTCATTAAAACATTTTTCCTCAAACCTTGTGTGAGTGGAACAAAACACATCTGTGGGAAGGCTGTGTCTTGGAAGCTACCAGTTCATATCTGTGCTATAAAATTTTTTCTTGTATTTTCTCATTGATTCTTTCTTTGCTGCTGGACATCCTATTGATTCTTGTTGCCCAGGCACCAGACCGGGTTCCTTCTTAATCTCAGCCCATCACAGTACACTTTATCTTTTGTGTTCCTAATAAAGCATTCCCCTGAACTGTAACGTCGATCTGGTTGTTGCGCTCATAAGTGATCATCGCATCAGAGAGATGGAGGGGACTCGTGTATGTCTGTCTGGCCAGTCTACACGGAGTCTTGGATGCCCAGATGAGACTTGCCAGTGGTCAGGGTGATGGATGAATTGGATTTGGTTCTTTTGGAGTCCTGTGTGGTGGAGATATAGATATTTACTACAAGGTGGGTATCCATCTGCTCCATCAGTTCCCAGTCCTGCTGCGAGGAGTCTGGGTCACAGGACTGGTTCTGACCGGTGGGCTGCAAGCGCAGTGTGCCAGCCCTCACAGTGACCCAGTGGGTGCTTCCCTCCCCACGCCCAGCTCTCTTTACCTCCGTCTATGATTGGGGACTGCATGGTTGAGTCCCCACATGGAGGATGGCTACCTGGGGAGGGGCTGGGGATTGTAACAGAGGGGAGATTCATACTGGCCGTGTATTGGGAGGAGATGGGTGAGGTGTGAGCTCTCTCTCGCTCAGACCCACCTTGCAGAACAAGCACGAGAGAGCAAAATTCCCCAGTCACGCAAGTCTACAGTCTTCTCAGTGTGATGTTACCTTTTGAACTGACATTCTGATACTCAAAATAACCTCTTGAATTGAATCAGGCATAAAGATCTCAGTCCTACAGAAAAGAAAGCTGAGGCTAATGATTTGTCTAAGGGTCTGATTCCAAAGTGCATTCTCTATTCTGTTATACCCTTCTGAGCAGAAATTCAGTGAAAATAGAGCCTATTTACTAACAGAAGTAATCAGTAAAGAATTACTGACTCTCATAAGATCACAGGACACAGCCTACCACTGCTTTTGTTTATTTTTTACCATGAAGAAAAAAGAAAGTATATGGAAGGGAAAAAATAGAGAGAAATATGAAACTATAAGGGTGACATGATTCACTTGAAATAATTTCAGTTTTTCCTCCAGATATGGTATTGAGGGTCAGAAGAATAAAGCCTGGATTCCTTTAGTATCTTATTACAAACTGAATAATCCATCATCTTATTTCTGGCAGCGCTAGTTTCCAGCCACAGACAATTAATGTATTCATGCTTCACAACATTGTCATCTGCTTTTTTTCTCTCAAAGGAAAAAAAAAAAACAACAGGACCTCTCTACATTTGTAAATATTTGTTAAGCCACATTCTTCACTGATGAGGACCAGATAGTTTAGGGCTTACCTTTTCTCAGCTGTTTTGTCTAGTCTTCAGTTAAGAGAGAAGATAATTGAAAACGCTTTTTTTTTTTTTAATTTGGCACACCTCAAAAATTCTTTCCAAAGTGCTGAGTTTGCAGCGAGCCCACCATGAGACATGTAGCAGGCCTCTTCAACAGGCCATGGGAGCAGCCAGGGTGACTGGTGGACACCCAGCATGACACGGTCACAGACTGTATTATAAGAGCACCATTTCCATATGGAATTTTCTCTTGCTGTGAGTGGACTCCATGCCAGCTGGGAGCTTAATTTGATTGTTGCATCATAGGGACATTATGCAATTGAGGTTCAGATGTATAATAGGCTCAGCAGACATCCACATGGGTAAGCTGAGGATGAGGAATGCTGTATTACATTTGTCTGACAGCACAGATCACCGGTTTGCATAGAACAGAAGCAAGAGCCTGTGTGTGTGTAATGGGAAGATGTTTGTAGACTTCATCTTAAGAGTATCCATTTCTCCTCATGGCATTTGATTTGCCATGATTGTGACAAATTTGATTACTAATCAGTGGATATTCCCCACCTCTCCTGCCACTGGCATCCATAAGAAGAATGTCCCTCCCTGCTCAAGTGGCATTGGACTTGATATGGCCAAAGCGGGTGGAAGTGGCAATGCCGAGTCCCAAACCTAGTCCTGAAGAGCCACCATCCATTCTCCTTGTTCTTGTTGTGCTTCTGCTGTTCTCATGGAAAAGACAAGATGTGGATAGCTGACTGGTCCCAGATAACAAGAGATATGTGTGGCCAGTTTTGGCCTGACCATGGCCTATGGCCCAGGCCCAGCTTGGCTTGAATCAGGCTAGGTGTAAGCATGTAGGTGAGAAGTAAGTGCTTATTATTGTACGGGACTGAGATTCTGTGCTTGTGAGTAGTATGGCAACAGCTCAGTGATTCAAGTATGTCTGCCTTTTCCTGCACTCACTTGCTGTGGATATAGACAGAATCACAGTGCAGGTCCTGTGTCATATTTTGTTAATTTTTACACCGAGTTTTCCCCAAAGGCTCAGCTCCATGCCCTCGGTATTTCTGAAAGCCTCTGGGCACTCGTGTGTCATCACAAACCAGGTCAGAGCAGCTGCGGTGTGTGTCTTTGGGATACCCACAACCTCCCAGCCGACAGGAACCACGTTGCCTTTGGTACACAGCCTTATGATGGACTGTGTGCTTGTAGAAAAGCTGGAAATTCCCCCTTCCCTGAACCATGCGATACTTTCTTCGGGTCCTGAAGCAGCGCTGCATGTCTGTGAGTCTCGGAAGGTTTGCGGAATGAATTCTTCGAGTTAAGCGATGTATGTGCATGTGTGGCATGCCTGTGAGGCGTGGCACACACCCCTGGAGCTCCGCTTCTGCAGAACTAAGCCTTCTCTTTTGCTAAATGGGAGTAAGAGCTGTGTCTGTAGCCTGGGGCTGTTCTTAGGGTCTGATGAGAAAGTACCTGTCCAACACCCAGAACTGTAAATACTCAACTGTCTGTTATGGTCTTCCTTCCCTGTTTAGACCCGTGAGGGTAGTAATTAAGCTGTTGCCTTCTCCCCACCCGCTTCTAATACAGCTGGGGAAAGCACTGGAGAAGCATCTGGCCCCGTGGTGGGGAAGGTGAACTCTGGACATGAGAGGCCTGGTGTGAACTTGGACAGGTCACTTAGCACTTCCTGTCTCACTTTCCTTGGTGGTTAGTGGGGATAATAATAGTACCCACTGCATATTTGTTTCTTTTTGCTGCTGTAACAAATGATCACAGGCTTAGTGACTGGAAGCAGCACACACTGATTATCCTGTAGTTCCCAAGGACAGAAGTCCGAAGTGGGCATCCCTGAACTAAAGTCAAAGCCTTCCTTTCTGGAAGCTCCAGGGGAAGATCTGTCTTCTTGCCTTATCCAGCTTCTGGAGGCCACCCGTATCCCGAGCCTCAAGGTCTCTCATCCGTTTTCATAGTCAGCAGCAGTCGGTCAAGTCGCCCTTGTGTTGCTTCACTCTGCCTGCCTCTGCCTTTGTAAAGGGTCCCAGTGAGGGTATTGGGCCCTGCCTGGGTCATCTGAGATCATCTCATCTTGTTCAGTGGATTCTTAGTCTTAATTCCTAAATTCCCTTTTTGTCATTAATGAAACATATTCACAGGTTTGGGGCATTGGGATGGGGACATCGTCATGAGACCGACCTCACTCTTCCTTGGGCCTCATGATGATTAAATAGATGTCAAACATTTGGGACAGAGTCTGGCACATGGTAAGCCTCACATAAAGACTGGCTTTTAAGACTTGCACACACAAGTCAAGAATATCCGAGTTACTGCTGTAAGGCTAGATTGCAGAGTGTGAGACTCAGACAAGGAGCCACATGGGTTTCTACACGTTCTCCTTTGAACTGAATTTCCACATCAAATCACAGGCAGAAGCCCTGAGCATCCTCAGACCTTTCCTTACAGACCTCGCTGCATGCTAAGAGGGCAGGCTAGGAGATGGAGAGAGAATGAAGACGGGGCAGGTGGTGACAATACCGCTACCCTGTCTCAACAACCAGAGGTGTCACTTCTGCTCCCGTGGGAGGACGTCAAGAGAACAGTACTTCTGGGAGAGGAGGAGATCTTTGTTATGAGTTATCTGAAATTCAGGGAGAGAAAGAACGTATTTTTGCCGATGGTTCCACTGTTGATGCTGCCAGGATGGGGAAACACCACCCTTCCATCTGTCTCCCCATCTCCTAACCCAGCTGCCCAGGACTGAAGCTGCTCTTGCCCTCTTCTGATGAAATAAAGGCTTTTATATAAATCATTTAAGTTAAGTTGGCTTCTCTTAGGGTAGACCTGCTGGTTTGCAAAAGTGCTCAGACACCGCTATTGATGAACACCAGTTGTAACGTAGCCTGGGTTCAGACAGAGATGCTTTGGAAGAAGGAAATAATGACACTAACCATCAGCCACAGTCTCTCTCTCTCTCTCTCTCTCTCTCTCTCTCTCTCTCCTCTTCCCCTCCCTCCCTCCCTCCCCCTTTCTTTCTTGTCACAGCTTTTTTTTTCTCAGTTGGATATACTGACAAAGATTTGTTGAAATACAAGCTACGCCTCTTTTCATGTTTAGGTTTAGAAATAGAAGCACATTTATTTGGTTTAGGTTAGGTTCACTGTAAACTGCAAAAAGGTGGGGGGAGAGGGTGCTGGTAAATTGTGGTGACCTGCTCAGAAAACACTGAGAGAATGATGACCCAAAGGTAAGAATAAAGAACCGCGCAGAAAATTTATTTTCAGTTCTATTTTGTCAGTTTACAGATTTACTACATAATATCTGAAAAATATAACGAGTTTTGCTATCCAAGGCTATTGTTTGTTAGTTCTTTTTAGTTATAGCCGAATCTCTCTAGGGCTTCCCTAGTGGCTCAGCAGTAAAGAATCTTCCTGCAGTGCAGGAGATGAGGAGACTGAGGTTTGATCCCTGGGTCAGGAAGACCCCCTGGAGGAGGAAATGACAACCCACTGAGGTATTCTTACTTGGAGAATCCCCTGGACAGAAGAGCGTGGCGGGCAACAGTCCATGGGGGCACAAAGAGTTGAATGTGATTGAGCTACTGAGCATGCACACCCCTCTAACAGGGAGTGTCCCCGCTGGGCTTCGCACTAACCCTTCTCAGCAATGGTAGCTCTTGTGGGCTGAATATTTGAGTCTCCCAGATTCATATGTGGAAGCCAAAGCCTCCAGTGTGGCTACATTTGGAATAAGGGAGGAATTAAAGTCAGGTGGCCCTTGCCCATCAGAGCAAGACCCAATTTCCCCCTCAGTTAGTCTCTCCCATCAGGAAGCTTCCATAAGCCTCTTATCCATCTCCAACAGAGGGCAGACAGACTGAAAACCTCAATCACAGAAAACTAACCAACCTGATCACATGGACCACAGCTTTGTCTAACTCACTGAAACTATGAGCCATGCCGTGTAGGGCCACCCAAGGCAGATGGGTCATGGTGGAGAGCTCTGACAAAACATGGTCCACTGGAGAAGGGACTGGCAAACCACTTCAGTATTCTTGTCTTGAGAACCCCATGAACAGTATGAAAAGGCAAACCAATAGGACACTGAAAGATGAACTCCCCAGGTCGGTAGGTGCCCAATATGCTACTGGAGATCAGTGGAGTAATAACTCCAGAAAGAATGAAGAGACAAAGCCAAAGCAAAAAAAACACCCAGTTTTGGATGTGACTGGTGGTGGATGTAAAGTCCAATGCTAGAAAGAGCAATATTGCATAGGAACCTGGAATGTTAGGTCCATGAATTGAGGTAAATTGGAAGTGGTCAAACAGGAGATGGCAAGAGTGAACGTTGACATTTCAGGAATCAGCAAACTAAAATGGACTGGAATGGGTGAATTTAACTCAGTTGACCATTATATCTACTACTGTGGGCAGGAATCCCTTAGAAGAAATGGAATGGCCATCATAGTCAACAAAAGAGTCCAAAATGCAGTACTTGGATGCAATCTCAAAAACGACAGAATGATCTCTGTTCATTTCCAAGGCAAACCTTTCAATATCACAGTAACCCAAGTCTATGCCCCAAACAATAATGCTGAAAAAGCTGAAGCTGAATGGTTCTATGAAGACCTACAAGACCTTGTAGAACTAACACCCCAAAAAGATGCCCTTTCCATTATAGGGGCTGGAATGCAAAAGTAGGAAGTCAAGAAATACTTGGAGTAACAGAGAAATTTGGCCTTGGAGTACAGAATGAAGCAGGGCAAAGGCTAACAAAGTTTTGCCAAGAGAACTCTCTGGTCATAGCAACACTCTCTTCCAACAGCAAAAGAGAAGACTTTACACATGGACATCAGCAGATGGTCAATACTGAAATCAGATTGATTATATTCTCTTCAGCCAAAGATGGAGAAGCTTTATACAGTCAACAAAAATAAGACCGGGAGTGGACTGTGGATCACATCATGAACTCCTTATTGCCAAATTTAGACTTAAATTGAAGAAAGTAGGGAAAACCACTAGACCATTCAGGTATGACCTAAATCAAATCCCTTACAATTCTACTGTGGAAGTGACAGATTCAAGGGATTAGATCTGATCAAGTGCCTGAAGAACTATGGATGGATGTTCATGACATTGTACAGGATACAGGGATCAAGACCATCCCCAAGAAAAAGAAAGGCAAAATGGTTGTCTGAGGAGGCCTTACAAATAGCTGAGAAAAGAAGAAAAAGAAAAAAAAATAGCTGAGAAAAGAAGAGAAGTAAAAGGCAAAGGAGAAAAGGAAAGATATACTCACGTGAATGCAGAGTTCCAAAGAATAGCAAGGACAGATAAGAAAGCCTTCCTCAGTGATCAGTGCAAAGAAATAGAGAAAAACAATAGAATGGGAAAGACTCGAGATCTCGTCAAAAAAATTAGATATCACGGGAACATTTCATGCAAAGATGGGCTCAGTAAAGGACAAAAATGGTATGGACCTAACAGAAGCAGAGGATATTAAGAAGTGGCAAGAATACACAGAAGAACTATGCAAAAAAGATATTTATGACCCAGTTAATCATGATGGTGTGATCACTAACGTAGAGCCAGACATCCTGGAAAGCTAGTGGAGGTGATGGAATTCCAGTTGAGCTCTTTAAAATCCTAATAGATGATGCTGTGAAAGTGCTGTGCTCAATGTGCCAGCAATCTTGGAAAACTCAGCAGTGGCCACAGGACTGGAAAAGGTCAGTTTTCATTCCAGCCCAAAGAAAGGCAGTGCCAAAGAAAGCAAAGAAGAACTGAAGAGCCTCTTGATGAAAGTGAAAGAGGAGAGTGAAAAAGTTTGCTTAAAACTCAGCATTCAGAAAACTAAGATCATGGCATCCAATCCCATCACTTCATCTCAAACAGATGGGCAAACAGTGGAAACAGTGGCAGACTTTATTTTGGGGGGCTCCAAAATCACTGCAGATGGTGACTGCAGCCATGAAATTAAAAGATGCTTGCTTGCTCCTTGGAAGAAAAGTTAGGACCAACCTAAACAGCTTATTAAAAAGCAATGACCTTACTTTGCCAACTAAGGTCCATCTAGTCAAAGCTATGGTTTTTCCAGTAGTCGTGTATGGATGTGAGAGTTGGAAGGTGAAGAAAGCTGAGCACCGAAGAATTGATGCTTTTGAACTGTGGTGGTGGAGAAGACTCTTGAGAGTCCCTTGGACTGTAAGGAGATCCAACCAGTCCATCCTAAAGGAGATCAGCCCTGAATATTCATTGGAAGGACTGATGCTGAAATTCTAATACTTTCCACCTAATGGGAAGATCTGACTCATTTGAAAAGAACCTGATGCTGGAAAAGATTGAAGGCAGGAAGAGAAGGGGACAACAGGGGAAGAGATGATTGGATGGCATCACCAAATTGATGGACATGCGTTTGAGTAGGCTCCGGGAGTTGGTGATGGACAGGGAGGCCTGATGTGCTGCAGTCCATGGGGTCGCAAGGAGTAGGACACGACTGAGCAACTGAACTGAACTGAAGGTCAGGTGAGGTCTGGAGAGACCTAATCTGATGGAAGTCGTGACCTTGTAAAAAGAGAAATCTGAGAGTGAGCCCTCTCTGCCTCTCCGCCACAGAGAAGGGGGCCCGTGGGAACAGGGCGAGATGCCAGCTGGCACACACCAGGAAGGCCACTCCTCTCAGGGGCCAATCATGCCAGCACCTTGATCTGGGACTTCTACCTGTGAGAAAATATGTTGCTTTTGCTTATGCCACCTGGTCTGTGGTGTTTCACTGTGGCCACCCAAGCAGACTAAAGATAATAACTAAGGCTCCCGCCCCCACCCCACCACATAGTTTCCTGAAGCCTCTATAGCAGGCTTTGCTCTTCAGCCCCTGTGGTGATGTGTGTCTGTTCTAAGCAGAGATTTTAGGAGTTAGTGTACTATACAGTGCTGTCCCTTCACCCAAGAGAGTGACTGTGGAAGCGTATGTGGAGATGGAAGTATATCTGCCTCCATCCTGGGGAGGGAGGTGGTGAGTGGAACCACCCCCCACCACCCCGCCACCACCAGGTTGGATTTGTAGCCTGAGAGAGGGAGAGAAACAGGCATTTGTCATGTTAAACATGGGGTTTGGGGAGCTTGTACCTACAGCCTTACATGACCTGCTCTGATGGATACAGCATCTCAAGGATGTCATTTTAAAACAGATAACAAAGGAGCTAATTTGTGGCTTTCCATTTCAAACATCTGAAGCCCAGATACACATACAACACGTTTGAAAGGCCAGCTAGAGATCCCAGCCATCCTCTGCCAGGCTCAGCAAGGGTCTTCTGGGCTCAGAGGGAAAAAAATATGGAGAACTGAGGGGAAAGTAAAGAGCTTAGATGCCACTGTGTCCCTGAGCCCTTGTCCTCTATCTGTGTCTCTGCGAGGTGGAAAATTCCTCTGGAAACCCCAGTGGGGTTTGGAGATTCAAAATCTGAAAGGATCTGTGTCCCATCTTTGAAAAAACACTAGCATCAGCTTGATGAGGAAAAGACGCGTCTTCAGCACATGGTGAGCCGACTCTCTTCACAGAGTTCTCACCCCTTCGGTGACCTCCAAGGTCAAGAGATGAATGAGGTCCGTGAGCTCAGTACAGGCATGGAAGTCATAGAAGACGTGCGGGGAAGCCTGGCTGCCCCAGCAAGGCCTTGTGTCGGGATGCAGAGGGCGGCGCTCTCCCTCGTGGCTCTGAGACCCCCACCCTCGCTGGGCATGCAGGCCTCTCCCCATGTGTCCTGTGGCCTCTCCCTCCACGTTCCCCATCGCTTACCATTTCAGGCCCCATGTCAGCCTTGCTGCGTTACTTGTGCTTCCCCACATCTAACCAGTGGTTCTGGGACCCTGTGCCTTTGCATCTGCTTGCCCTCTGCCTTCCTTGACTGAAACATAATGATTCATCCCTTGAGATCTAATGGACCTGTCACCTTCTGTGAGAAACACTTCCTATTTCATCATGTCATCAATCATTTCTTTAGGCATAGATGTACCCAACATTGGCCTTCCCGGTGGCTCAGCAGTAAAGAATCTGTCTGGGATACAGGAGATAGAGGAGACCCGGGTTTGATCCCTGGGTCTTCCCGGCCCTGGAGTAGAGAATGGCAACACACTCCAGTATTCTTGCCTGGGAAATCCCATGGACAGAGGAGCCTGGTGGGCTACAGTCTGTGGGGTCACCAAGAGTCACACACAACTAAAGCGACTTGGCACACATGTACCTAACAGTTACCTCTGCTCCACAAAATTCAACAGATGCTTCTAGAACAGTGACTCTGCCAGGCACTGTGGTCGCCACAGTAAAGAGAGGTGAGCAGAGCACACAGAGCTCTGCTCTTGGGCCCCCATTCCGCTGACTGTTGCCGTGTAGAAGGTCACCACAACACCTGGTCCATGAAGCCATCTCCCCTCCGATGGCTCCTGTGGGTCAGGAGGCAGAGAGACCGCAGCTGGGACACTGAGCTTGGGGCCCTTGTGGAGTCACGGTTAAACGGGAGCTGCAGCTGGCACGGCCCGCGAAGGGCTGGTGGAGCATCTGTCGGCTGCCAGCCGTCCCATCTCTTCTCCTGTGGTCTTGAAGCCTCTCCATGTGGCTGCTCTGCAGGGGCCGTCTGCGCTTCCTCTCAGCATGGAGTCCTCAGCGCCGTCAGACCGTTTGCTTGGCAGCCCAAGGCTTTACGAGTGAGGATTCCAGAAGGCAAGGCAGAGGTCACGTTACCTTTTAGGACTTAACTTTGAAAGTTCCACTTTGTCACTTTCTGCTGCATTTTTTTCATCTGAAAACAAGTCACTAGCCTGCCCAGATTTAAGGGCAGGAGAATTAGGCTCTGCTTTTTGATGGGGAAGGGCGAGGTGCTAGAAGAGCATGTGAAACGGCAGATGTTGTTACAACCTTCTTTGGAAAATAGTCTGCCACTTGCCATACTTGAATGCATGCCCACCTCTTTTGCTAAGCTATAAGCTGGTTTAGGCTATGAGTTGGATCTTACTGTCTGTCCTCAAAATGTAGATCTGAGCAAACTAGAAGAGAAAGATGCTCAGTGTTTTGGAATGAGTCAGTGAATTGTCCATTCTTTCTCCCAAGTCCAGAGAACCCTACTCATGTCTGTTATTTTAATTGAGGTAATGAACACTTCTAAAAGGACCATTTAGTTTCTCAATTTTCCTGTAGGTTTTTTTTTTTTTAAACTTAGGCATTAACATCAAATCTGTAACAATATTTTAAAGTAATTATGTTCCAATGAAAATAAATACATTAATTTAAAAAGTATTTTACAAGTCTGTAAAATTTATATAGTGCACTTGATGTGGACGCAAAGCTTATTATTTCCTCCTAGTCCTTCTGAGGACTCTGGATCTTCATGCCAGTTTCAAGAACTATGGCTGTCAGATGAAAATAGCCAGTGCACTCCAAAGGGTTAAGATTTCAACAGAATGCAGGCCTCCCCAGTCTAGATGCTCCTCTGCTTTGGAACTCCAGCTTGTCTTTCCGTGAATCACTTAGCTCTTTATTCTGGAAAGTTGCACCAGAGAGACTCTTATCTCTGAGAGTTGCCTGAGCGACCACCACACCCCAAGAATTTGCTTGAGCTGCTTCATTAGAGAACAGATCCAAGATGCCCTAACACAGTTTTACAGACACAGTCTGCCTGAAGGGTGTGAGCAGTGCCTTGGGGCACAGGTGCCTCTGACTCCGCTCCTCTCCCACACCAAACTCATCAGGCAGGTGCGAGGTGCTTGTTTGCTGATACAGCCAGCTCTCTCTCTTTGCAAAAAGCTGCTATAGGTAGTGTTTTGTTTCTTCAGTCCACCGGTGCTTGCCTCATTTATTACAGTATGTCATTTGTATGATGATAGAAATTGTAGATGCCGAATGGTAGCTTCCATTATTGAGGTCTTGCCCCAAGCACTTTATTTACCCTCCTCCACTGAGGCTGAAAATATGTTGTAATATTAATATCCTCATCCCCATTTGGAGGTTCAGAGACTGGGTTAAAATTTGCCCAAGAGGTTGGAAGCAGCCAGGCTGGGTTCAGACCTTCAGGTGCCTGACTCCAAAGCACCCGAGGGCCCAGCATCACTTTGGTCTCCGGGTGGTTTGGTGGCTAGAGGAGGTCTGCAGCCGTCCTGAGCACACTGCCCCCATGCCCACAGGCTCCCCTCTGGCCATCGACTGCACTCATTTCCTGGCCTGTCTCTGTGACTGTCCTGTTGCCTAGAAGAGGAAAGTGAAGTGGCCCCCACCGTGAGCTCACCCGTTGCTCCCTGCCATGGATGCTGGCTGCTGATGCTAGCAGAGCTGGTACCTGGAGGCAGGTGGGTGGGGGAACAACTTGTCCAGTTGCCTCAGAAGTCAGCAGGGAAGATGCAGCCTCTTCAGGCTTAAAGAGCTCATGGCTTGGAGAAAGGAGAGTGTGATCTGAGTCTCTGGAGCTCTGTCTCCTTGTTGGAGGATCCTGAGCATATCGTGGGCCCCCTTGGAGCCTCAGTTTTCTTATTGAAAACAGGAGTCAGTGATATCTGACTTGCCTTCCTCTCTGGGTTGCTGTGAAAATCAAACTCCTTAACTCTAGAGAGAGTGCTTTGTGAATTGTAAAGCTGGACCAAACGTGGGTGATTTTTATCATAGCAGGGTGGTCTCCCTCACGGAGCATGCTGCCATGTGGGAGAGGCTGGTGCAAGATGAAGGGAGGGACGTGGCTTCATGAGGATGCTGCCGGGAGGTGTTTCTGAGATGTGTGTTTTGTTGCTGTCATTGCTAGGGGAACAGGGAGGGATAGTGGGCGGGTGACACACCAAAGGTGAAAAAGCTACGATATTAACAAAGGGATTCTTACTAATTGTGTGTGTGTGTGTGTGTGCGCGCTCAGTCACTCAGTTGTGTCTGACTCTTGGTGACCCTATAGACTGTTGCCTGCCAGGCTCCTCTGTCCATGGGATATCCTGACAAGAACACTGGAGGGGGTTGCCGCTTCCTTCTCTAGGGTACTAATTGTCTATGAGAATGGAAATAAGAACCTTGTCAGTTTACGAAAAGGGTATTACAGCACATGTGTCTTTCACACATTCCATCATCAGAATGCTCTCAGAGGCCTGCACTGTGCACAGCACACAAGTTTTTTCTAAGAAATGTTAAAATAACTGTTCACATAAAGTAGTTTATAAACAAATATTTAGATGGATAATTAGAAAAAAGATAAATGTGACGTTAAGTTGGCCAACACCATGATTCCCAAATATGTTAAATTAATTTAAATGTAATAGATGAAGTGGGATTACAAGACTGCCTGGTGTAACCCCCTGTGCTGTGAAACCTGGGGGCTGGTCTTGGTGGGAGGCCAGCCCTCAACCATACTGGCTCCTTCCCGCCTTCCTCCTCAAATCATGCTTCTTTGTCCTCACTAGCCCCCCAGGAAGCTGATGTTCTTGTTGAGCAGGAGCCATGGAGGAGGGTGTCCTTTCCTTGTCACTGAGCTCAGAAGTTAGGCACAGATTCTGTGCTAGTTTGTCCCCCCTGGGGGGTTTCTTCTGCAACCTTAGGTGGGTCTGCAGCGCCTAAGGGGCAATGTGCCTGGAAGGTTTGCTCAGGTCTGTCCTCCTGCTGGAGGGATAGTTGAAACAGTGCAGCCAAGGCTAGTGCTCAGAACCCTCTGCGTTTATGAGCCCAGGCTTTTCTTGCTTATGAACCGGAGGCCCTGTCTTGGGTCTGCCTCCCTATCATACCTTTATAACCTCAGGGGCTTTCCCGCTGGCATCTCACTGATTTTTATGAACAAGGTGGTAATCCAGCTGTATCTCCTGCTACCCACAGATTCCAATATTTAAACCCTGACTATGGCTGGCTGTCCAGACATCTGTTTTCTCCCCATATTAGTCAGGGTAGGCTAACTGCTGTAACAAACAATCCCCACATTTTGGTGGCTTAGCGTAATTGTTTATTTGTTAAGTTCAGTTGAATGTTCCTGGCCAGTGAGCAGCCTTCTGAGTGGTCTTATCAGGATCCAGGCTCCTTCACTTCTGTGGTCCTGCCTCCTGTAAGGCCTTCATTCAGCGGTGGGGCAGGAAGGAGGTGAGGTGCTGCAAGGGGTTGAGGGGTAGAGGGGCATCTTCAGGGACCTTGGAGCCTCTACCCCTTGTACGTGTGCATGTTCAGTCCCTCAGTCGTGTCCAACTCTTTGCGACCCTATGGACTGTAGCCTGCCAGACCCCTCTGTCCATGGAATTCTCCAGGCAAGAGTGGGTTGCCATGCTCTCCTCCAGGGGATCTTCCCAACCCAGGGATCGAACTGGTGTCTCCTGCATTGCAGGCAAATTCTTTACCGCTGAGCCGCCAGGGAAGCCCCCATAACCCTTGGGCCCCATCCATACCAGTGCTTGTCAGTCTAACCTCTAGCTGCCTGGACCACCTCCCGAATCTTTCCCAGGGGAGAGCAGGTGATGGTGACATGTGTAAGAATATTGGAAATGTGGGGCGGGGCAGGTGAGCCAGAAGGCTGGTGACAGAGGTAGCGGTCAGACCATGAAGGGACTTGTGTGACCAACGAGCAGCAGTGAACATCAACCTCTAGGCCCCTGGAGAGCCATGAAAGAATTTTGATGATTAACCTTTTGAAGATGAAGGAAAATACACAATCCTAAGTATGTATGAGAAAATACATTGTGATATAGACAACATATATATATATATACACACATATACACACACATATATATGTATGTATATCATCATCTATCTTCAGAGAAACTGTTACTCAGAGTTCCCATTTGAAGTTTCATGTGAGTGAATTTCAGTTAAATCTCAAAAATTCCAATGGCTTAGCTTGAGCCCGGTGCGGACATTGCCCCAGGCCAACAGCTGGTCTGTGACAGAGCTGGGCTGGACCACTGATCTCTGAATACCCAACACAGTCACATCTGCCACCATACTGACCCTTGGGTCAACTAACTGGGGAAGGACAAGCCAGCCGTACATAATGGGAATTACACGCTTTTGTGTGCTAACTTGCAAAAGGTGGATGGCTTGACAACGGGTGAGTGATAGTGAGACGCCTCAGAAGTCCTCGAGTGTCTGGGATCCTTTCCTTGCTCCTCTGAATCCTAATTCCATTGCATGTGCTCCTGTCTTGCTTCCAGTCAGAGCCTGGCTTTTCTCTTCTCCTGATTCACATCTCTATCGCTCATCCTCAGTGCCAATTTTCTCTTGTGTTATTTGCTAGGCTTATCCAGGCTTGTCCTGGCTCTAGATCTGTACCTTGTATGGATGTGAGAGTTGCACAGTGAAGAAAGCTGAGCACCAAAGAATTGATGCTTTTGAACTGTGGTGTTGGAGAAGACTCTTGAGAGTCCTTTGGACTGTAAGGAGATCCAACCAGTCCATCCTAAAGGAGATCAGTCCTGGGTGTTCATTGGAAGGACTGATGTTGAAGCTGAAACTCCAATCCTTTGGCCATCTCATACGAAGAGTTGACTTATTGGAAAAGACCCTGATGCTGGGAAGGATTGGGGGCAGGAGGAGAAGGGGATGACAGAGGATGAGACAGCTGGACAGCATCACCAACTCGATGGCCATGGGTTTGGGTAAACTCCGGGAGTTGGTGATGGACAAGGAAGCCTGGTGTGCTGCAATTCATGGGGTCTCAAAGAGTCAGACACGACTGAGCGACTGAACTGAACATCCTATTTTGGATGACCTACCCACCTTGATGCCTTGAGGCATCCATCACCTGACCCAGGCTGTATCTGTATTGAATAATTCAGACAGAACTCAAGAATACTTGACCTGGGGCTCAGAGGCAAGTTTCTGGCCTGGCTTTGCCAGTAAAATTCAGTGATACCATACAGGATGCTTCAGTTGTCTGGCTTCAGTTTTATTTAAAACAACTATAAAAAGAAAAATTATAGTGTAGGAAATAGGCCTAATTATCTCAAGGGCTTTGTATTATTTAGGACTCATATTAATAATTACAGGTGGTCTGTGTGTGTGTATGTGTGTTAGTTGCTCAGTCATGTCTGACTCTTTGTGACCCCAGGGACTGTAGCCCACCTGGCTCCTCTGTTCATGGAAGTTTTCAGGCAAGAATACTGGAGTGGGTTGCTCTGCTCTCCAGGACATCTTCCCGACCAGGAATTGAACCCAGGTCTCCTGCACTGCAGATGGATTCTTTACTGTCTGAGCTACCAGGGAAGCTCCACAGATGATAGAAAACCCAGTCCAAACTGGTTTGAGTGATTAAGTGGACATTACCAGCTCATGTAACCAAAAGGAACATGGTCTGAGGTGGCTTCAGACATGGCTGCACTCAGGGTTCAAACAGGCTGCACTCTTGTGGGTGGTTCCCATCACCCCTTGGCTCTTCTGGCTGATGTACTAGCTTTATTTTCAATATCCAAGTTATAGAAGGAGAACTGCAGTGGCTTCAAGCGTAATATTTTCTCCTTTTCAAGTTGAAAGAGGAGAAGAATGAAATACTTTCCCAAGTTGAAAAAAAAAAATCTAGTTGTTTTCTATTAGTTCTGAGTGCTGTGCCCATCCACGGTTCCATCATTGTGGAGTGGTTGTACTGTGGGGATTGGCTTGACCTCAGTCACGTGTTGCACCCCTTAGGCTGGTGGCATGGCCCTGCCTAACCTCTCAGACTGAAGTGGGTGACCCAGAGGTCTTCAAACAAAAGCAGAGACTGTGGGCAGAAGGGGATGGGAGCTGGAGAGACAAGGAGAAAACATCTCTGCAAGTTCCTTTTTCCTCTGGGGGTCTCTGATTTCTAGCTCTGGCTTATGCTTTTGCTGAACTGTTTCTAAAAGGTCTAGATCGGTGATATTGTGGACTCCACATTGGCATTGGAATCAGAAGCCCAGGGGTCGAGTCCTCCGTCCCCCAGCTATGTGACTGAGCAAGGTACCCATCTTCCCAGAGCCTCAGCATCCTTACTACCCAAGGAAGATTCTGGACACAGTCCTCCCAAATATTCTGTCAGCTCTAATATGCTGGTTTCTTTGAAAGTCCGTATTATTCATTTAGGGCCTCCCTGGTGACTCAGACGGTAAAGAACACAGGAGACCTAGGTTCGATCCCTGGGTTGGGAAGATCCCCTGGAGAAGGGAATGGCTACCCACTCCAGGATTCTTACCTGGAGAATTCTATGGACAGAGGAGCCTGGTGGGCTACAGCCTATGGACTTGCAAAAAGTCAGACATGACTGAGCGACTAATGTATACACATTATTCAATTAAATGCCCATCCAGAAGGGAGAGGCAGTCAAAAAGAATTTCCCCACTGGGATGAAAGCTTTAACAATGAAAGATGTCAATGTAAATTCCTTCCTGTGTGCTATTTTCCTTCTTGTACTTAACAGAACACCAAAGCACTATATTTTAACTAGGAATTTTACTTCTCTCTTGGTTAATCTTGAAGTGAAATTATACGACTGCATTTGGGACCACATCCCATATTCCCATAACAACAGGCTGGATAAGCCTGAAGTACAGAAAAGTGATGATCATTAATATAAAATTTACTGGAAACCCATTCTTCTAAACACTTTGCCCTTCCTTTAAAAAAAAGATTGCTTTATTGCAAAAAATGTAATCCATCTGATCATGATTTAGTTTCTATTGACTCATCATTTTTCCTTGGCAGAAGTGATTTAACTTCCAAAAAGTATTTAAGGAGTAACTTGACCATTTTTTCTGCCAGCAAACAGAAAATTGCATTTTATTTTTCCTGCGAACAAATGGATTTTAAACTTGAAGTTTCTAGTCCGAAGATATGAATGGTTGGGCTGTGGCACTGGATTTAAACAGGAAAAAAAAATGTCTTCTTCTCTTGGTTCAGTGAGGAAGCAATGGTAATATCCAGTCAGAAGGCACTGGTACCTCTGTAGTAGTTGTTCATGGCTGTGTGTCCTGAAGGGTATGGCCCTGCCACATTCAGAGCATCACTGCTGGAGGGGACGTCCTTGTCCTCCTCATGCTTGGGAGACTGTGGTATTTCCTTCTGATTTGTGTCTGAGTGCACGTAGCCACCATCACCACCAGGTAATAAGAGCAAGCACTCCTCATGCTGTTACCCACACAACTGTGCTCAAGGAATGAGCATGTGAAGGTGGGTGAGGGAAACTGGCGGGGAAGACACTAGAGAGAGAACCAGCCTGTGGCTCAGAGACCTCGAATCAGGCCTTGCCCTGACACTGTCTGGCTGTGGGATGCGCTGTAGGTTGCCGACCCCGTTTATGGTTTAGTTTCCTCACATGAGGACACTAGGCTCCATTCGTAGTTCTTAGCTCATGAATGGAGAATGAGCCTCAGTTCAGTTCGGCTGCTCACTCGTGTCCGACTCTTTGTGACCCCATGGACTGCAGCATGCCAGGCCTCCCTGTCCATCACCAACTCCTGGAGTTTACTCAAACTCAGGTCCATCGCATTGGTGATGCCATCCAAGCACCTCATCCTCTGTCATCCCCTTCTCCTTCTGCCTTCAGTCTTTCCCAGCATCAGGGTCTTTTCAAATAAGTCAGTTCTTCACATCAGGTGGACAAAGTATTGGAGTTTGGGCTTTAGCATCAGTCTTTCCAATGAATATTCAGGACTGATCTCCTTTAGGATGGACAGGTTGGATCTCCTTGCAGTCCAAGGGACTCTCAAGAGTATTCTTCCAACACCACAGTTCAAAACATCAATTCTTGGGTGCTCAACTTTCTTTACAGTCCAACTCTCACATCCATACATGACTACTGGAAAAACCATAGCTTTGACTAGAAAGACCTTTGTTGGCAAAGTAATGTCTCTGCTTTTTAATAAGCTGTCTAGGTTGGTCATAGCTTTCCATCCAAGGAGCAAGTGTCTTTTAATTTCATGGCTGCAGTCACCATCTGCAGTGATTTTGGAGCCCAAAAAATAAAGTCTCTCACTGTTTCCATTGTTTTCCCATCTTTTTGTCATGAAGTGATGGGACCAGATGCCATGATCTTAGTTTTCTGAATGTTGAGTTTTAAGCCAACTTTTTCACTCTCCTCTTTTACTTTCATCAAGAGGCTTTTTAGTTGTTCTTCACTTTCACCCATAAGGGTGGTGTCATCTGCATACCCGAGGTTATTAATATTTCTCCCGGCAATCTTGATTCTAGCTTGTGCTTCATCCAGCCTGGCATTTCTCATGGTGTACTCTGCATAGAAGTTAAATAAGCAGGGTGGCAATATACAGTCTTGACGTTCTCCTTTACAAACTATTGTTTCATATCCAATTCTAACTGTTGCTTCTTGACCTGCATACAGGTTTCTCAAGAGGCAGGTCAGGTGGTCTGGTATTCCCATCTCTTTAAGAATTTTCCACAGTTTGTTGTGATCCACACAGTCTAAGGCTTTGAGCCTTAAGAGGTTACTATTAATAGTATGGTACACATACATCTCAGTACATTGATTTGGATTTGAAAGAAATCTATTTTTTCCTCTAAATGAACTTTTTTTTCTTATTGAAGTATAGTTGATTTACAGTGTTGTATTGGTTTCTGATTCAGGTTTTTACATATATATATATATGTTCAGTGGTAAAGAGTCCACCTGCCAATGCAAGAGACTCAGAAGACATAGGTTCAATTCCTGGGTCAGAGAGATCTCCTGCCTGGGAAATCCCATGGACAGAGGAGCCTGGTGGGCTACAATCCATGGAGTTGCAAAGAGTCAGATACAACTGAGCACCCACATGCTGTGCCGTTATATATATATGTTCTTTATTAAATTATTTTCCCTTATAGGTTATTATAAATATTAAATATAGTTCTCTGTTTTATACAGTAGGACCTTGTTTATCTGTGATGTATATGGTAGTGTGTATATGTTAATCCCAAACTTTTAATTTATCTCTCCCCTTTTGTAAACATGTTCGTTTTCTATGTCTGTGAGTCTATTTCTGTTTTGTAAATAAATTCATTTGTATAATTTTTAAGAGTCCACATATGAATGATATCACATGATATTTAAATTTGCATTTCTCCACTGGTCAGCATTGTTGAGCATCTTTTCATGTGCTTGTTAGTCATGCATATGTCTTCTTTAAAATATCTATATATATATTTGTATACATAGATATAGATATATATAGGTATATTCAGGTCTTCAGCCCATTTTTAAATCAGGTTATTTCTTTTTCTGATAAGCTGCTTATATATTTTGGATATTAACCCCTTATTGGTCATATTATTTGCAAATATTTTCTCCCATTCAGTAGGTTGTCTTTTACTTTGTCAGTGAATAAAGAATATGTGGAATATATACATGATGATATATTATTCAGCCATAAAACGGATGAAATTGTGCCATTTGCAACAACATGGATGGACTTAAAGGGTGTTATGCTTAGTGAAATAAATCCCACAGAGAAAGACAAATACTGTTACCACTTACATGTGGAATCTAAAAACGAAAACAAATGTATGAATATAACAAAACAGCAACAAACTCACAGGAAAAGAGAACAAGTTAGTGATGACCAATAGGAAGAGGAGAGGGGGAAGAACAAGATAGGGGTAGGGGATTAGGAGGTAAAAACTATTCTGTATGAAATGAATGAGCTACAAAGTATATTGCACAGCACAGGGAATATAGTCAATATTTTATAAAAACTTTAAGTGGAGTATAATCTACAAAAATGTTGAACCACTGTGTTATATATCTGAAACTAATATAATACTGTAAATCAACTATACTTTGATTTAAAAAAATTAATTCTCAGTTTGATTCTTGGCTCAGTCTCCATGACTTCCTTGGCCTTTTGACTCTTATTTGTTGATTCGTATCTCTGAGCCAGATCAGGACTGTTGTCTTTCTTACTGTGGATAAAATACACGCAGATAGTATCCCACACAGATACTACCGAATGGAAACAGTGTCTGGTTGGGTTGGCTCTGGCCTTGCTGGGGACGCGTCTGTATCAGGGTCCTCTTCTCTCCGGTCGCTGGGCATGGGCAGGAGGCTCATGCAGGAAGCAGATGTCTCAGTGTCACCCTTGACCCTGAGCAGGAGCCTTATGCGTCTACAGCTAATACTTGCCCATCCATGTTTCTAGTGACTTCATACACATTGACTAAATGTCCTTTGTAGTTAGTAAGAGGGAATGTTTATCTTTTCAGTTTAGTTGAAGGCATAATCCAGACGATAGAGAGGAGGACTGGTTGGCTGAAGACAGCTGACTTCAGAAGGCCTCTGAGCAGGAATACATCAAGGTGGGCTTTGTGTGGATAACACCATAGAAGGAAATGCCTTCCTGTCTCCTGCTGGTTGGCACTTGCCCTTCTCTCCTGGGGGGGACTGTTCCTGCCTGTGTAGACGACAAGGCAGTGAGTCAGAATGGTGTCTAAATTTGTGTCCAAAGCTGACCACATTGCTGTGTCCAGTACATGAAAAATAACATTTCGTTCCCCATCACTGGTCTCTGCCTTAGAATTCAGGTAGTTACTGGGCTTTCTGCGTTCACCATCCCACCGTCGCTCATCCTTTCAAGAGCATATTCATTGGTTTAAATAGCTTTGTCATATATGCAGATGCTTTGAGTGAGTACAGTTGTTTAGTAGTTTAAATCCAGTTTTATTTTGATAGAAAGGAATTGTTCAACTATGAAATGACTGAGTACCTTTTTCATATGCGCTGTGACAAACACATTGAATAAAAAGTGCTGTGTTTGTATGGTGTCTGTTTTCCTGAGTAGGAAGCTCATTGTTTCATTGATCATCTCATCATAGTCTGGGTAATACTGTTCCAACAATCTCTCCACTTTCTTGACTAGTTCCTTCCTTTTTTCTCCAGTGGCCTTTCTCCTCATTCCTGACTCCCCTCCAGCCCCCACTTCCCACACCTAACTCACAGTTTTCGTCTACTCACTTTGTTCCTTTCTTCCCTTGTCCTGTTTTCTCTGTAGTAGCTGCCCCTGTAATAGGGTTTGACTTACTGGGCAAGTGCTATGCCAGCATGCCAGCTGAAGGCCTCTGGGGAAATTGCATTGCTTTATGGCTCTGTGTTGTCTGTGCAAATGACATATAGATCAGATAAGGAAGAAGACATCAGTGCTGCTTGTTTCCCACAAAAAATGTTTAGCATAAGAATCTAGACATACATTATTGCTTTTGTTTTTAGCAGCAAAGATTATTACACTAGAGAACAAGGTGTCAGGAAACAGTGCTGGGTTCAGACTGACATGGTCTTTCCAAAAACTCACTGTGACTTCTTCCCTTCCAGCCTGCCTCTGACTGTCTGCATTTACGATGATCTTTCCCCTGTGTTCTCTGCAAGGTTAACCCCTGTCTCTGAACCATCGTGGCTTCTGGAGGATCATCCACAGTGGAGAGACCTGTTGACCATTTGGGCCCTACCCCTCAAGCCTCAGCTGGGCCCCTCTGGCGACTTCTGGGTGTCGAATCCCTTTTCACACACACCCTGTGCTTTGTTAGGGGGATGGGCTTCAATCTCTGAGAGCTGTTAGTTGCATCCAGTGACAACAAGGGTATTTGGCTTTCGGAGGAGCCTCTCCCCAAAGCTTCGTGTTTCTGTAGCTTAATAACACATGAGCCGCTGTGCTCTGCTTTCCTTTCCCCATGGGTCCATATTTTCCTGCAACACCACCTCATTATGCAGTTTTATATTTTCCCATTCAAGAGACTGTTTACCTTCATCAGTGCCAGCTTAGTGATGTGTCCATTTTGATTTTAAAATGATTTAGCCCAGTGTGGCTGACGTCTGCGCATTTTAGAAAACAGCAAAGACATTACTTCCTTTCTCTGATTTCTCGAAGAGGCCCTGCCCCCAAACAAAACCCATTTAAATTGTGGTTTCCCATATATATTTTTTAAAGGAGCAAAAGAAAAATAAAGGGTGAAAGACTCTATCCTGGGACTACTGCAGTTGTGCAGAGACCAGTGTATTTGTCAGAGCATCCTTGCTTACAAATAGGAGAATCCTGATTCAAAGGGCTCAAACCAGACCTGTCATTTGACAGCCTGGAGCTCCCTGGGCAGGGTGGGCCCTGGGGGAGGACGCTGGGGTCCAGGCCCGTGCCCCTGGGCTCTTCTGCTCTGGCTCGGGCTGATGCTCACCCTGTTACAGGGTGGTTCTCAGTGGCAACTGTGACAGCTGAGGTGACAGGGGGAGATGCTGTGGAGCTGAGGAAGGGAGGAGACAGCAGTGGGGAGGTGAGAGGGGCAAAATAAAGACCTGGGTGGGGGAGGAGGGGGCTGCGCAGACTGAGTTAGGAGAGAATTTTCTGGACTTAAAAGGAAGAGGAGAGGCCCTTTAGAACCCTAGCTATGCATGTGTGAGATACTGACGGTACGAGAAATGGAGAACACTTGAAAGAAGTTTATCTTTGGGCTGTAAATACACGCTCCTTTGGCTTTTTCACAAAGGACTTTAGATTTTCATTGATTTTTAATTATTTTGCTTGCTGGAGTAGGGCAGCTACTCAAGGTCGGTTTGCTCAGCACTTCTGCCATTCTGTGTTACAGAAAGGGTAACCCTATCATCTTTCATCCAAACAGGGCACGTGAGGCTGACAGGGGACCCTGTTAGAGACAGCACCAGTACCACCGGTGTAAGCCAGGACGGTCCCAGGCAAACTAAGGCGTGGTTCATACCGATATCCGGTATATAGCTCTAGTTAGGAACGCTGCTGTAACCCCGAGAAGTGAGGCGCTCCGACTCCCAGCCTCGTCTGCACCTAGTCGGTCAGGTTTTATGGCTCTGGCCTGTGAGAAGAGCCAGAGACCCCTGAAGCGGCCTTGCCTCCCTCAGTGAATGGGCACTGGGGGAAAACCATAGTTTCGGGGCCTTCCCTCCTGCATGGACCACAGACGTGGCGCCCAAAGGTGCATCAGCATTTGCATGAGCATTAGGATGAAAAGCAATGCCAGCATGGTGAAGAGCAGGATGAGAGGATAGGGTATTGGTGGTTTCATGGGCCAGAGGCACAGGTCTGCTCTGCTCACCTCCTGACTTCCTGTACCAGGAAACAGTGAACTCTTACTTGTCTAAGCCAGGCCCCTATGATTTCTGTATCTCATACCCAACTCAGTTCTGCTGATACGTGGACTGTTTTTTGTTTTTTTAATGTCAGGTTGCAGTAAGATGGAGCTATAAGGTAAGGAGGCTTATGTGGCAAACACATAAATGCCATTTCTGTTGTAAAGGAACTATCCATTCGTTGAGAAGACCATCTAAATCTCTCCCTGCAGTGGTATTTTATTCGATTTTGGACATTTTCAAACATGCACAAAAGTAGAGATAATAGGAGGATGAGCCTCAAAATATCCATGACTGAACTTCAGCAATGATCGTTTTTATTATTATTGTGGGTGTTTTTCTAAAGCAAGTTTTAAAGTTATCCACAGCTGGAGAAACAGAAGGGGAAAATTTTTTAATAATTTGCTGAGGAAACAAGGAACTCCCATCAGAAGTGAAGTTAATTCATAGACTGTTGACTCTGGGCAGTGCTGGGCCGTGCGAATCTCTGCTAAAAACATACATGCACGTAAACACTCTGCCATGGTCTGCCCTGCAGAGGAGGAAACAAGCAGAGCCCTGGGAGGCCTCATGGTCTTCACTAGTCTTGTGATCCTAGACAGCTGCCTTCAGCCCTGTAAGCTCCCATTGACTCTCCTGTGGAGTGGCGATGCCGTTCGCCTCGCAGAGCAGTGGGGAGAGATGAGCAAGGTAGTCACTGTCAGGTCTGTGCACAGTGACCGACACGCATGAGTGTTCAGTGGTGAGGTATAGTTGTGTCCAGCTCCTCTGTGCCCCCAGGAACTGTAGCCCAGCAAGCTCCTCTGCCCATGGGCTTCTCCAGGCAAGAATACTGCAGTGGGGTTGCCATTTCCTCCTCCAGGGGATCTTCCTGACCCAGGGATCAAACTTGCGTCTCCTGCTTGGCAGGGGGATACTTTACCACTGAGCCATCTGGGAAGCCTGTAAGTGCTCAGCAGTTGGTCACTATTGCTGTTATGCTGATGACACCACCTTATGGCAGAAAGTGAAGAAGAACTAAAAAGCCTCTTGATGAAAATGAAAGAGGAGAGTGAAAAAGTTGGCTTAAAGCTCAACATTCAGAAAACTAAGATCATGTCATCCAATCCCATAACTTCATGACAAATAGATGGGGAAACAGTGAGAGACTTTATTTTGGGGGGCTCCAAAATCACTGTAGATGGTGACTGCAGCCATGAAATGAAAAGACACTTGCTTCCTGAAAGAAAAGCTATGACCAACCTAGACAGCATATTAAAAAGCAAAGACATTACTTTGCTGACAAACGTCCGTCTAGTCAAAGCTTTGGTTTTTCCAGTGGTCATGTATGGATGTGAGAGTTGGACTATGAAGAAAGCTGAGCACCAAAGAATTGATGCTCTTGAACTGTGGTGTTGGAGAAGACTCTTGAGAGTCCCTTGGACTGCAAGGAGATCCAACCAGTCCATCCTAAAGGAGATCAGTCCTGGGTGTTCATTGGAAGGGCTGATGTTGAAGCTGAAACTCCAGTAATTTGGCCACCTGATGGGAAGAGCTGACTCATTTGAAAAGACCCTGATGCTGGGAAAGATTGAGTGCAGGAGGAGAAGGGGACGGCAGAGGATGAGATGGTTAGATGGCATCACCAACTCAATGGACATGGGTTTGGGTGGACTCTGGGAATTGGTGATGGACAGGGAGGCCTGGCGTGCTGCGGTTCATGGGGTCACAAAGAGTCAGACATGACTGAGCGACTGAACTGAACAGACTGCTATTATCATTAACTGCCTTTTAATTTGCATGAATTTCTTCTTTTTTCTTCTCAGCTGGTGAGTGGGGAAGTCTATAACACCACCAAAAATAAGATAGAAAAGTGTCCATCCAATTCTATAAGCCTCATGAAATGATATGTTAGAGAAAGCAGGTTGACAGTCAGGACCCTGCTTCCCATTCTCAGAGACTGTTTCTTCTACCAAATATTATGGGCCCTGGGGAGAAAAAGGGATACCTGGCTGCAGGTCTCTCTCTGTTCCAGGGTCCAGAGGTTGTTGAGTTTGCTACAGTGCTGCGTGCCTGGGGAGATGCTAACTTCTTAGATCAGAAGAAAGTTTCTTATCACTGGATCATGAAAAGAAATCATTTGGTTTTAGAGATTTAGAAATATTTGAACAAAGTCATTTTGGTTTGGAAATTCTCACACAGACTGAGTCAGAAATCCTCAAATTGAATGTACTAGAGTTCTGTGGTCGTTAAATCTCACTTGGGGATATTTTCTAGCATGTTCTGGAGAATGAGGTGTATGTCTCCCCTTCATGGTGATGGGAGAGAGGAGCATACCGTGTCCACAGAGAGCCCATGTGTGTCTGGGCAGCAGGCCTGCCTCACTGCCCAGGGCGTTTTCCATGGATTAGAGGGCATCTGAGTTTGGTTCCCTGGAAACATAGACCAAGCAAGACAAGGATGGGGCTGCATGTGGGGGCTGCACTTCCCAGAGAGAGAGGGCAGAGAGGGAAGAGGGATGAAGGAGCGAAAGATGCTTGGTAAAGATGTGGTGGCCCCTGGAGTCTGGCTTCTGCCTGATCCAAGGGGGAGCCCTGGAGCAGGGTGTGTACCCCTCACTTGAGCCCATCTCAGGGCAAGAGGACTGGCCTTTTGTATCCCCAGCTCAGCCAGTCAACGGCTGTGGCGTGTCCCCAGGTGGGAGGGGCAGGTGTAATCTCTCACGTGCTCCCCTCTGTCTGATGGCGAGTTGGTGGGAGGGGGGAACTGTGAGCCATTAGCAGCATCCTTCCCAGCAGCTGGGGAGGGGGTGTACCAGCCTAACAAGGGGGGTCTAGGACAGACCCCAGCAGAGTCCCCCACAGGTGACATCTCATTTGAAGTCTGCTCTGTATCCTTCATGCTGCTTTGACTGAGAATTTACTTTGAACAGAGGGGTTAAACCTTGAAAGATGTTCATCCTCAAGGTTGATTAGTACATGGGTGCCCTCCTAAGAGGGGAAAGTTTTCTTAGCTTCCAACGTTGGCTTTAGTTGTTTTTATTATAACTTTACTTAAATATATATAAACCCAATAGTTTCAATAAATATCTTATGCTTACATTTCCTTAAAAGGTGTGAAATCAAAAGAAATTTCAAATGAATTTCTTAAAGTATAAGGCCATTAAAAATCAAGTTGAGACTGTAAATCCAATGAGATGGATGATGGTGTCTGGCTGAAACTAAATTGCCATTTCAGGATAAACTCGTGACTGGGCAATGGCACAGGAAGTCTCCCATTTCACACGGCCTCTATTACAGGGCATGGGGCACAGCTTTCCATCACTCTCACAGAATTTTCCTAAACCCTGATGGCGAGGTTCTCTACCCTTATGTTGGTGAGAAGGGATTAATCAGCATTTCTGTGTAGTTGGTCTCCATTCCTGTCAGCGGTCCACAGTCGTCAAAGGCATCCCTCTTGGCACCACTGTGATCACAAACCCAAATTCAGATGTGGTCACTGAAATGCCGCGGCGTCCTTTGTCAGTCAGTCATCCATAATGCACTTACACAGCCTTATCAAAATGGAAGTGTGCTATTTTAAAAACCATTTAAAGAGCTCTTGTAGAGCACTTAGCACTTGATATTAAGCAGCAGCTCTTTCCCACGAGCAAGGGCCGTGTACATTCACGTGTGCTTGTGTGCTGACCCTGGAGACCCCCGAGGATGCACCCTTCAGGGTCCCGCTGGTCGGGACAAGAGGATGGAGATGAGGCGGGGCGGCCGTGGAGAGTGAACAAGCGGCAGTCTGCAGGGCCAATGGGCGGGCTCTGGGCCCCGTATCTCATTACAGCATTGGTGGTTTAATGATGCCCCTTGGGCAAACCGCTGATGGAACACAGTGAAAACCCAGGGAGCAGTGTGTGCACGAATGCTTAGTCATTTCAGTCACATCCGACTGTTTGTGACCCCATGGACTGTAGCCTGCCAGTTTCTTCTGTCCTTGGGATTCTCCAGGCAAGAGTACCGGAGTGGATTGCCATGCCCTCCTCCCAGGGATCTTCCCAACCCAGGACTGAACCTGAGTCTCTTGTGCCTCCTACATTCTTTCCCACCAATGCCACCTAGGAAGCCTCAGGGAGCTGTGAGCTCCTCCACAGGGAGTCCAACAAGTCTGCTGGGAGATTGGGGCTCCTGATGTATTCTGGCTGCTGGTGAGTGAGCATCACCGTGGCGCCTGCAGGTTGTTCCGACTACAGAAGCTCAGGGACCCACAGAGCTTGTGCCGGCTGTCAGGAAAGGTTCCTGACGTCCTCGCCTCCACCAGCTCCCTGACAGCAAATCCCATTTCCTGAGGCAGTCTGAGCACCACTTGAGCTAGTGGCTTCATGCAGACTGAAAAGGAAGAAGTTTGCTGCTGTCAAAGCTCAGGTGAAGTCTGCTCCCAGATTCAGGAAGACCTGCCCCGAGTCAGAGAGCCTCGTGTGCCCCGGAGGGTTAAATCGAGTCTTGGGGGAGGGGGCAGACCTTACAATCCACTCTTTCAACACGGAGGTCACAGCACAGAGGAAGCCCAGTGGGTGCCTGCGGGGCCACCCTCTTCCAGCTCAGCCTCTAATTTAACATTGGAGAGAGAGGACTCAGAGAGCGTGACTTGTTCAAGGTCTCACACATTCACTGAATGAATATTTAGGGATCAGTGTCCACTACAAGCTGGATACCTGTCATGCGCCAGATCCACAGCAGATAGTCATAAGCCCTCAGGAAGCTTGGGGTGAAAAGGGCGAGGCAGGTGAGTAACCGGATGGCAATGATGCAGTGACAGCGGTGCCTGGAGGTGGGCATGCAAGGGAGGCCCGCAGAGGGCGCTCCCTAGAGGAGGCGGGCAGATCCACAGTGAGCACAGGGCTCCGCTTCCGTTTCTGTGCTGTCCTCACTCAGCAGGGAGTGTGGGGCCAGGGGCTTATTGCTCCCCAGTAGTGAATGAGCAGCAGGAGATCCCAGGAGAAAGCCCAGGTTCTTTCAGCAGCATCGATTGAAAGAAGGACGCTCCTAGCAACATTCTCAGACAGTTTCTTCTACTTCAGTTCCACACCGTGACCAGGAGGCTGCCTAGCTCTCCCTTCACAAGGATCTGTAATTCTCAGTTTTCCTCCATATAAATCCAACCCTCTGCTGACTTTTAAGACCAAGACCACCCCAGCTCTCTTATCTCACAGGGTTTCCCAGGTGCCTCAACAGTAAAGAATCTGCCTGCCAGTGCAGGAGACACGGGTTCAATCCAGTATTCTTGCCTGGAGAATTCCATGGACAGAGGAGCCTGGTGGTCACAAAGAGTCAGACATGACTTAGCGACTAAGCTCTCCATTCTTACCTCACTGCTCCTGGTAGGACCCTTCCATTCATTCAAATTGCAGGTGTCAAAATGATTCTGCCTGGTGCCTAGCTCTAACATTTATCTAGAAGTGACTGAATCCACGAGGTGGGATGTGAAGTACATGAGAAGAACCTTCCTTCTTAAAATGTGGTCCCTGGACCAATAGCATCAACATCACCTGGGAGTTTCTTAAAAATTGCAAGATGCTGGTCGCTAGCCCAGAATCAGACTGAAGTCCAACAAGATCCTCAGGTGATTCTTGTGCATATTAAACATTTAAGAATATTCTAAATAAAGAGTGTAAGTAGAATTAAATTCTAAATGTCATACAAGTGGTTTAGATTAATTTGTAAGGTAGCATCACATTGCTCACTTTTATTAATCTTAAATTAAAAAAAACCCTGAAACTTGTACTGATAGAGTTTTTTGACCATTGCTGATTGACAATTACAGCATTTTGATAGTTAATTTGAGTAACAAAAGCATTATTACTACCTTTGTAAAAGCATACTCAGGATTCATAAAATAAATTTTAAAACCAGCAACTAAGTAGACATATATTTTCAACACAAAAACATGTAAACACATTATAAAATGTTTAGAAAATTTTTGATGTATTCAAAATATAAATGCTAAATACACATGAACATATTACAATTAATAAACACAATATTATTCAAAAGCACATTGCATGAGAAAGAAATGATAATGAATCATGAAAAATTTGAAAATGTCATTTACTCTTTGTAAACAAATTAAAGAGCTAAATCTGAAAGCAAAATCAAGGCAACATGTGTTAATACTGTGGATTGCAGAATTGCAAGCACATCTTTGGACAGATTTCTCTAGCTACTGCCGTGGCTCTGTGTGTTCTTGTCAGGAATATATCCCTGGTGGCTCAGCTGGTAAAGAATCCGCCTGCAATGCAGGAGACCCCATTTCAATTCTTGGATCAGGAAGATCCCCTGGAGAAGAGTAGGCTACCCACTCTGTACTCTTGGGCTTCCTTGGTGGCCCAGTTGATAAAGAATATGCCCACAGTGCAGGAGACCTGGGTTCAGTCCCTGGATTGAGAAGATCTCCTGGAGAAGGGAAAGGCTACCCACTCTAGTATTCTGGCCTAGACAGTCCATGGGGGTTGCAAAGAGTCGGACACAACTGAGCGACTTTCATTTTCATCTTCAAATAACTTTATCATTGTGTTTCCTGTTTGAGGGAGACTCTTTGGACAACTTTTGGGAATCAGTCATATAAATATGTATGTGTAAAATTGAAGTTTATTTAAACACATACGTTGATATGACTTTGGTTATGTTAAAAATATATCTAGAGAGACAGAGAAGAGGGAGAGAGAGAGTTGTATTTTTTTTGTCTCAAAGCATTTGGGGTTTATCTGTGTCATCTTTGGTTTTATCTTGTACTCCTGGTACTCTAAGTTACCTGTTCCAATTTCAAAACTGTCAGGTTTGTACACCACTTGTTCTGAAAGACTTTGAACCAGATAAGAATTATTCTTGTGGATGAGGCTTTACTTTATCAATTGTTATTTTCTTCCTCTCCTTGAGGATTCTGGAGCTTTAGCAAAATGCGTTCTAAACGGGCAAGCTTTGTTCAACACGAAATTTGAATGCAGCAGAGAACTCTTTTAATATGCAATCAATATGCAAATCATTTTCAGAATTATTTAAATTTTAAAGCAGTGGTGTTACACTAGTAAGAAATGCCTGAATTTTTAGTAGCATATATCATAACACTAAAATGCCAGAACCAGTAACGACTATAATCAGCAATATTGACAAATCAGGTGGAGGTCACTGTCAACAGACTTACTGAAATAGAAGAGCAAGAGATCATGGGAGGAAATGACACTGTGGGAACTCTTTCCTCACCTTTAACTGAGCCGAAATTTTCCATTTATTAACGCTGAATGAAAATAAAGTTTTTGAGACAAATCACTCTAATTTTGAATTCAAGTCTAAGATGCCTAGAGCAATGACATATGCCCGTGCTTGCCACAGGGAAGTCTGCTAGGGAAAGTCATTTATCTTCAATCCAAACTTCATCAATTCATATTTTCAACCAACTTCAACCAGATAGTACCTGCAGGAACCAAACTTAGGTTAAATGTTTTTTTTTTATCATAGAAAATGTTTATGAAAGCCTCCATTTGTGTTCCTTTCCCGTATTCTTATGATTATCTTGGTATTTTTATGGAGTATAATGGTTTTCTAGAAATGAAACCTTATTGCATTTACCTTTAGGAAATAGTTTAAATTATAATGGTATGACTTATAGCTTTCCAAGATCAAATTTAGCTGCAAATTGAAGGTCTGGTGAAGGTCGCCAGTGTTCTGGGTGCTGATGTACATCTCTACTGTTCTCTTCATAGAGTTACAGGGAAAACCCTTGGGGTGACTAGGAAGAGCCTGTGACTTCTGGGTTTCCTTTCTTCCAGGCTCTGCTGGTCTCTCTGTGTCCCACTGGGGACCACTGGAGGCAGA
This sequence comes from Antilocapra americana, assembly GCA_007570785.1. Lineage (NCBI taxonomy): Eukaryota > Metazoa > Chordata > Mammalia > Artiodactyla > Antilocapridae > Antilocapra > Antilocapra americana. The sequence continues at coordinate 3,742,147 of ML660201.1, read as the reverse complement.
ATTAGTTAAAAGCATCCATCCGGTGACCACATGGTCTACTTCTGAATCCCACATCTGCTGTTCACACTCGGGGTGGCTTGGGGCAAGTTTGTAAACCCTCTACTTGCTCATCTGTCAAGTAAGGAGGCCCCTCTTCTGCTTCTCCCCCTAGGGTTGGTTATGGATTGAATGATAACTGTAAATCATATGCTAAGTGCTCTATAAGTGTTTGTTACTATTATACAAGCCAGGAGATGATGATTAGGTCCTTCTATTCCTTCTCTCTGTCACGAGGAAGAACTGAGGGGAAATAGCAACATTTTTCATCCATATCTTTTCAATATTTATTTGGCTGCCTCGGGTCTTAGTTGTGGCACCTGGGATCTTCTGTCTTCACTGTGGCATGCATATCTTTAGAAGCAACGGGGTGTGGCAGAAAGGACACCAGTGTGGGAATCACACAGACTGAAGCTCTACTCCCCTCTCATATTAGCTGTTAATCAAGGATGTGTCATTAATGCCCTCTCAACTTCAGTCTCCTCATTTGGAAGGAACAATAATATCTACCTCAGAAGGACTTGAGGGGTATTCAATTGGTTAATAAAGTAATTAGTAAAGAATGTATTAGTAGTAGTAGTGTTATTCAGTCATGTCTGACTCTTTGTGACCCCATGGACTGTAGCCCACCAGGCTCCTCTGTCCATGGGATCTTCCAAGCAGGAATACTGGAGTAAGTTGCCATTCCCTTCTCCAGAGGATCTTCCCTACCCAGGGATCAAACCCAGGTCTCCTGCATTGCAGACCAGATTGTTTACCATATGAGCTACAGGGAGGTTGGTGCAAATGTAATATGGTTTCAGACCGTGAATTTTAAATCATTATAACTAGGCTCAAACACATCTTTATTTATTAACACATTTTTGCCAATGAGAAATGAGTTTGTTTATTCTGTAGCATAAAAATCCATGCTTGGGGATTCGATGAACACTTGGAAAGCATTTTCTGCATTCCACTGGTTGTGGGAGCATTTTCCCTGCAAAAATTTGTGGAGATGCTTGAAGAAGTGGTAGTCGGTCGGCAAGAGGTCAGGTGAATATGGCAGATGAGGCAGAACTTTGTAGCCCAGTTCGTTGTGCTTTCGAAGCATTGGTTATGCAGTTGGGCATTGTCAGGGAGAAGAATTGGGCCCTTTTTGCTAACCAATACTGGCTGTGGGGCGCTACAGTTTTCAGTGCGTCTCATCAATTTGTTGAGCATACTTCTTGGTTTCACTGGTTTTCAGAAATGCTTTCCCTGGGATTCAGAAAGCTGTAGTGGATCAGACAAGCAGCAGACCACCAAGCAGGGACTGTGACCTTTATATGGTCTGTGGTCTTTATATGGTGCAGTCTGTCTTGGGGAAGTGCTATTAGCTTCTCGGTCCAGCCACTGAGCTGGTCGTCATCACGTGTCACACTCCAATCAAGAATTGGTTCATTGTTCTTTCACAGGATAAAAGAAGATGACACTTCAAAACAATGATTTCTGTGGTTTTTGATCAGCTCATGAGGTACTCATCTATTGAGCTTTTTCACCTTTCCAGTTTTCTTCAAATGCCAAATCACAGAATGGTCGAAGTTGGGTTCTTTGGTAACTTCTCATGTAGCTGTAAGAGGGTCAGCTTTGATGATCGCTTTCACCTGGCCATGGTCAACTTCAGTAGCCGACCACTGTGCTCCTCATCTTCAGGCCTCTCATCTCCTTTGCAAAACCTCTTGAACCACCACTCCACTGTGTATTTGTTAGCAATTCCCGAGCCAAAGGCGTTGTTCATGTTGCAGGTTCATGTTCTTGTTCAACTTGCTTTACGACCCATTTTGAATTCCGATGAGAGAATTACTCAGTTTTGCTTTTTGTCTAACGTCATTTCCATAGTCTAAAATAAATATAAGATAAACTGCAAGTGATAACTCATTGTTATCACTTGCAAAAAAAAATCATAAAGTGAGAATGTGCATTAAAATGATGTATAGCAAAATCACATTTATTTATTCATAAAAATGTATTCCAGTATCAAAGGGAAATTTCAACAGTGCAAAAACCGCAATTACTTTGCACCAACCTCGTAGCGCTTACCTGGCTAGTTGGTCAAAATGGTCAACAACGCCGAATTTTCCTCCTTTTCTGTCCTCAAAGACACATTCCGTGATTCATTTTGTCCTGGTTTTTGCTTCTGCAGATAACCTTTCAGCACTCTCCAGTTGCCTTTTCCTCTATAAACTCACCTACCCTTCATCGATTTCTTTAAATCCCAGCTCTTCTCTGGGCCAGCATGGGTGTCAATTCAGTTCAACTGGGGCATTAGCCGGGCTGGAAGTTAGATCTTCCAGTAGAGATCTGCCTTCAAGAGAGTGGGAGAGAGGAGGAGCCTCTGGGTGTGTGTGTGGGGTGTGTGTGGCAGGGGGCGATGTGTGGGGGGTGGGTGTGTTTCATCTATCCGCACATTCAACCAGAACTCACTGAAGTCTCACCATGACACTGAAGGCGTGCTTCACGTGGTCTCACCAAACATGAAGTTTCTAGGAAGAAAGCCAGAACCTAGTCCTGGTCCCTAGCCTGGCAGTATTCATATATTCTAATGGTGGGGGTTGGGGGGAGTAGAGATGCATAAACAGGTACTTAGAAGGCAATATGATACAGATAAAGGGCGTGCAGGAGCATTAGGGAGGGGCCGCTCATCCATATGCTGGAGCAGCTGGTCACATCTTTAGAGGAAGCAGGGCTTCCTGAGGCTTGCAGGATACATGAGAATTAGCCCAGTGGGAAGGGGAGGACAAGAACAAGGACGAGGTGAGTTGGAATGTTGGGGCAGATGGGTCAGCAGGAGCAGAGCACCAAAGCAAGGCACAGCTCCCTGGCAGCCTGGCCACCAAAGGAGAAAGAGAAGAAAACCTGAGCCTCTGGAGAGATCAAGGGACAGAGCTGCACTGTACCTGGGAAGCCACAGTGTGGGGTGTTCATGGGAATGATTCTCCAGATTTGAACCGTAGAATTCTCTGAGGCTCCCCTTAACTCTCTCACGATGATCTCCCCCTCTGCCATATTTTCCCTCAGGCTTGTTCTCTTGATATACGATCAGCACAGTTTTTAATTGGTATAGAATTTTGCCACCAAAGTCTGAAAACCCATTTTCACCCTTTAAGAGATTTCCACCCTTGAGGCATTAGCTCCCTCCCCCGAGGCAGTTCTAGAAGGCCCTGTCCCCCTGAATGGAGGCAGGAGGGGAAAGAAAGGGCAGTACTGAAGAGAAAAAAGATCGCTTCTTATGCCTAAAAAAAAAAAAAACGGTTAAGAGAAAACACCATCAAAAATAAAACAAGCAACGGAATCACAATTTTCATTTCCTCTTTTGGGAAAGCCATTGGTCAAAAAAGCAACAGCAAATGCATACAAAACAAAAGGCTTTTGGAGTTAATAACTGTAAATATTAGTTAACATTGTTTCCTTTGACCTTAATAATTTGCATGTCAGTCTGTGTGAGAGAGGGTAAGTTTTTGTTTTTATGCCATCCTTAATTTTGTCTTTTCAAGCAGGTATCTTGCAAGCTTTTTAAAGGTATCGGACCAAGTGGGCTCACACAGCTGAGAGAAAATGAGACAATAAAATTAGAGTGAATCAAAGACCTGACTAAGGTTAAGTTAGAGATGTCCGGTGATGCTGTATCTTCTCTGAAATGAAGGCTGTTTGTACTGTTCTGAGACAGGAAGATAGAGACGTTCCTAGCAAGCGATGTGTCATGTCACCAAATGCGTGTTTACTATTTGTGTCTGTTTTATATTTTCACTCAACATTGACATTTTGCCAATTAAGGCCTCAGGTGAGTGTTAACTTCCTTTATGTGGTCTGTTGACCCAAACGCCAGTAGATCAAACATTTCATTCCATCTTGTGCACGCTTTGGGCAAGGGGAATTCCAGGACTGAGATTCATGTTTTCTAACTGGAGAGCTGACATTCAGAGAGTATCTGTGGCTGTGGTCTGATAAGAAGGTGAAAAGGTTGGGATTCGGCTCACACGAGGGTGTGTATTCACTCTGAGCATCACTATGAGGTCACACTGCTGTTCCTACCTGAATGGTACCTCAGAGACCAAGGTTGTGGTTTCATAGGCATCCTGTCACTTCTCTGCCTTCAGCTCCTTCATTTGTACAATGATAAGCCTGCCTGGGGCCAGGGGCTAGAAATACAGACACTTCCGTGGGCAGGACAGATGACAGGACCATAAACATGTATATTACAGTGTACCACAGCATCGCCACTTGTTTTCTTCACACTCACAAAAACAACGTGTTGAAATTCCAGTCTCTTTCACAGATCTTTAATCTTTTCATTGGCATCCTTTCCACACGCCAGTCACAGCTCTTCTCATAGCTTGTTTTCCTAATGGAAGATTAAGTTGTATTCTTTTGCTGCAGACACACTTTGTTGGCGTGTTAAACCCAGGAATCTTTATGTCCTAGAAAAGTCTGGCTTTTTTCGGAAACATATAATGCTTTGTTTCTTTTTTCCACTCTTGAAAAAGACATGGATGTGATGGTGCGTTTTTCTTTTTTTGTTCTACTATGATAAAAGCAGTGATGGCGCTGGGATAATACCTATCGGATGACACTGAACCTCAGAATGGGGAGTAATTGGAGGTGTGGGAACCATGGCCAAAGGAAGTGTGTCCTCTGGACCTTCCATCCTTCTCTGCCGCAGGTGGCTGCCCCGCAGTATCATTCAGTTGTTGGCCTCTGCGAATATTAGTCCAGTATGGACGTGTGTGCTAACTTTTTTTTCAAGAACTATAAATCCTGATTGTTTTACATGGAATTCTCCTGAATTTTAGAGGTTGGCCATTGAATTTAAATTTAAATAAACATAAATGTTAGCGGTGCTTCATAGTCAATGACTCAGGCCAAATGTAAGAAAACTATGAATCTGATGCCCATAAAGCTCTGAGACTTCAGGGAAAAATGATCTTAAAGTTCTTTTTCGCTTAGAACTTTTCCTTTTTAGACAAATATTTATATACCCCTTACTGTTCTCTAGGCACACTTAAAGCACTTTACATGTCCTAACTCATTTAATCCTCACAGCAGCTTTGTAAAGCTGGTGCCATCATCTTCATTTTACAGATAAGGAACTGAGACACAGAGTGGTCCAGTGACCAGCCTAATGTCACAGAGCAAATAAGTGGTGGCACCAGAATTCCAGCAGTGGTCCTCTGCATCAGAGCCCAGAGCTCTCTTCCTTTGCCCAGGTAAGCTTCTATTTTCTAAAATGTCTCCTTAACAAACATTAGTTTATAAATATTTTGTGGACAGTGAGCATATTTATTTGGATTTGTATGAAATATTTTTATTTGTGTGTGGGAAAAAAACTTCATTAGTTTTGATCAGTTTGATACCCTGCTCACCTTAGTAGGACGGCCAAGAGTGAGATGGTTAGAATCTTCCAATCAGATCTCATTTGCTAATAAGTGACTGACCTCTGATTGGCTACTGATGATCCTCAGAGGAGGTGATTAATACTTTGTTTTTCTGGCTGCCTGGGTTTTCAGAGATGTTAATACAAATGGAAATTCAGCCATATATTTAAGCAATCTGTCGTAGCAAACATTTCTAGAGCTTTTTGGTTAAAGAGGTTTTTGAATGTGTGTATGAGCAATATATGGGCTGACTTTTTATTTCAGCAAATATAAAGATGTATTATCACTTGAAGTTTGTTATTAACCTCTGTTTCACCTCCGTTAATATTTACCCTGCAGGTCAATAAATCTTGATATTCACTTCAACAGAAGCCAATATCTTCAGATTATGAATTGTTAATCTTGGCCAAACTGAAAAATTGTGTGAATATTTTTCTTTTGCTAGAGAAAATGAGGACGTTTTTGGTCTCCTTTTTCTTCAGGCTCTCTTAAAAGGGAAAATTCTTTTTTATCTGAATCTTCAAACACCTTTTCAGATTTAGCATTGGGAGTTGAGGGTATTAGTTTTAAGATGAATTTCAGAAGGGTCTCTGTCCCACTGAAAGTACTGCAGGAAGGTGGGGGTTAAATAAATCTTATTTTAAACCCTGCTGTGAAATCCTTTGATATTAGGGGAACTAAGAGAGGACCGTAGCCAAATCACCACTGCCCATCTTTGCGTTTTTTACTGACATTGCTCAATTTGAGTCCTAACAAATGTAATGCATTTCTAGATCCTGCCAGCCAAAAACTGTGTAGACAAACAGCCGCATCTGCTCCATCTCAGGATACAAAACAGCACATGGGAAAAGACACAGGTAAGTGTTTTGCTTTGCTTTCCAAACCATAAATGCTGGGCTGGAAGTGTGCAAGAGAAGCCCATCATTAGTTCACGGTTTCAAGGGAATGATTCTAGTCTCATAATCTGCAGAATCATGCCTAAGCAGCAAAGAAATTGATGACAAAAGGAGATAAAAAATCATGGAAGAAGTTAGAGGTCGTCTTAGCTGATGGCTGGTGGTTGCTGCTCAGGATGATGGGCAAATGTAGCATTTGGAAATAGCTATGCAGAGGGGGAAGGAGCATCTCAGGGGTTGATTTAAGGGGAAAAACTGTCCAAGATTTTCTGAGATGTTTGATTAGAGGATGGAGGGTAGGGGAGACAGAAAGTAAGGATGGGGTGTGTGTGTGTGTGTGTGCATGCTAAGTCCTTCAGTCATGTCCGACTCTTTACGACCCTGTGAACCATAGCCTGCCAGGCTCCTCTGTCCAAAGGATTCTCCAGGCAAGAATAACGGAGAGGGTTGCTGTGTCCTCCTCCAGGGGATCTTCCCAACCCAGGGATCAAACCCAGGAGAGGAGCTGGGAAGTAAGGGTGAGGATTTGTTACATGTGGTGGGAAACTGATGAGGCCAAGCCCCTAGAGCCTTGTCTCAAAGTGTGGTCCTGGGACCAGCGGTATCAGCATCACCCAGGAACTGATTAGAAATGCCCAGTATCAGCCCTTCCCAGAGTTGTGAAACTCTGGGAGTGGGCCTAGCAAAACACGATTGGATGAGTGGTCCAGTTAAGTGTGAGGCACACAAGTGTGAGATCCACTGCTCGGGGGCCCAGATTTATCAGTCTCACCTGTACACTGTAATTCCTTGGGGAGTTTCCAAAATAATAATGCCTGGGTTTTACCCCCAGAGGTTCCCATTTAATTGGCCTGGGGTATGGCCTGGACATCAGGATATTTTACGGCTTCTGAGATGATTTTAATGGGCAGCCAGGAGAATTACTCTAGGGCATGTTCTAGTCCTAAATTACTTTTTCAGATTTAATTCTCTCTTTTTCACATCAAATGTTTTATAATGCTTCCTTTACTATCCTGAAATGAAATTTACATGAATATTATTTCTCATGCACATATTTTTAACTGAACATAAAGGAGAAATAACAGAAACATAACTTGTCACAATGTGCATTTTGAACATTTTAATTCGTGAATCTGACTCCACTGACAGGGAGGGAAGCAGATGTTTGGGTTGAGTTATTATCAGTGTGACAGTTGCAAACGCAGACCGATCCAGGTGTGTTGAATTGGCAACTCAAAAATCAAACCATAGGTGACATTACTGCTGGGGTTGGGGGCAGGGATTTTTGAAAGGAACAGATCTTGGTAAAGTTTCTAACAAAATAATCATCTGTCTTCTATTTCTCTGAGACCATATTCTAAGTGTGAACTTAAAAGAAGGTGGGCTTCCCAGGTGGCTCAAGTGATAAAGAATCCGCCTGCCAGTGTAGGAGACACAGGAGATGTGGGTTTGATCCCTGGGTCAGGGGGATCCTCTGGAGTAGGAAATAGCAACATACTCCAGTATTCTTGCCTGGAAAATTCCATGAGTAGAGGAGCCTGTTGGGCTACACTGCATGGGGGCACAAAGAGTGGGACAGGACTGAGCACACAGATGCTTAAAAGGAGCAATGATTGTAGTGGATGCCGTGGTACCTTGCTAGGAAGCTCCTCCAGGACTCAAGCACCTATTTCCCCAGCTGCTGGCAGTGCTGATGGCTGATGGCCTTTAGCTGTGCGTCCTCTTTGGGTCTTGCCCTCAGCTGAAGGAAGCTCCCTTGCTCAAGGAACAGACTTCATTCACAGGCTGGTCAAGGCTGGGCTGTTAAGTGTGGCAGGCCCCTGCCTCATTTTGGACAGCTCTGAAAGGCCGTCTTGGCTGTAGATCTTCCTATTGGATTGACTGAGATCTTTGCTTCAACTGTACTGTATTGCAGCTCAGCTTCTCTCCTGACCATCCCCCCCAGCCCCCCGCCCCACTCTCCTGCGCTCAGCTCCTCAGGGGTGTTGAGTTTGAGAATAGTCTGCAATAAACTTGCTGCTGTAGGTCCGTCTCAGAGCCTGCTCCCTTGGGAACTGACAAGTAATAGTGTCCTTAGGGGAAAGCTGAGTCCTTTACTAGTCAACTGGGTTACGGTCATTGCAAAAAGATTCTTGTTTAGTATTTTATCCCATGAGAGCGGCTTCACTGAGACAGGCCGGGACAAAACTGGAATTGCATTTGGCAGAGGGCCGGTTGGGAGCACCAGAGTGGGCAGATGCGGGAGGGCTGAGGTGGGGAGAATGGATCAGGCATTGTAGCTGTGAGCGCTCAGAACAGATTTCAGGAAACTGATCTGGTAGAGACGCCACTGAGTTCAGAGGCAGAGTAGCCTTAAGCAGAGATGTGAATAAGGCAACATTTGTTTTCCTTTTCCCCAGCACTTCTTTTCTCTCCATGGAGTCTGAAGCTATCAGAACCTATTCCCTTGAAAAGATCTGTTAAGCTATTTACCCCCTAGTGTGAATCTAAGTCAACAGTTTTGTTTTTTCTCTTTCAGAGATATTTGCATTTTAAGTATTATTATGGAATAACAATTGTGGTCCTTGATTAAAAGGGATTTCAAGGAATAGTACTTACAGAGAAGGACTGGGGGTGGGGAAAAGGGAGTCTTTCCTCTTCTCACCCACTCAAACTCAGTTCTCATTGTGGATCACATAAAAGTAAAATGGGGTACCCTGGTAGAAATATCCATGAGCTCTTTGGGGATGAGTCATTCATGAATTTTGTTTCCCCACCCCTTGGAATTTGATGTATAATTTCAAAGAAAAGCTCCATCATTTTGATGGATAGAGAGAGATTTCTAAAGATAGAACAAATCTGAACATCTCTAGTGGTCTGGACATGTTAGAATCATGAGTGTGGGTTTTGAAAAAACTATAAAAATGTGAGAAAACAGCTGTAAATTTTTTTATTTGTAAAGTTTATACCAGAAGATATGCTGTCTTGGCCCAGTAATTTTGTATCTCTGGCCTTTAATTGCTTTGCCATGAAGCAGATCATTATTCAGATTCCTCTCATGAAATTATTCTTCTCTTCAGTCATCTTAATGAAATAGAAGGAGAAATGATAAAGTGAAAGCAATGAGAGCAGCTTTAAGAAGTGTCTGTAAAGGACCCCGTCCTCTTTAGCAGCCCTGTCATTCATTCTTTCATTCAATCCAGAGAGTGATTTCCTACACGGTGCTAGGCTAGTAGTCCTCACTCTGTCCAGAAGCAGAACAAATAGACACTAGTTTATGACCTTGAGTAATTCCAGTGGAACAACATCTTTCTTGATCTGCTGACCCTCAGGGCAAGACTTTATGTACTGCTTGCATTAGTTGTGCCCTTGGCCATGGATTAACTATGACTTCATGTCTCAAGTGCGGTGTGTGTGCAAACCCCTTACATGCAGTTGGCCAGGGTGTTGTTTGCATAATATATTGACTGTGCATATTTAAACAACACCTCGGGGAATCATTAATACCTGGTACGCTTACCGAAATGAAACCCTTGAGAATTTTTTTTTATAGTAATCTGAAGTCTTGCCAACTTTCCTGCTTTTCCTGAAAGCAAATTGCTGGTTTTCTTTTTACTTCTCTTTTTAAATTCTTTCGACAGCTCCGGTAGTTGTAAGTAATTTGGCTAAGCTTTCTAAGCCATAGACACAATATATTTTTAAAATAATTATCTATTTGACTGCGCGAGTTCTTAGTTGCCGCATATGGAATCTTTTAGCTGTGGCATGTGAACTCTTAGCTGCGACACACCGGATCTAGTTCCTTGACTAGGGATTGAACCCAGGCCCCATGCGTTGAGAGCTCAGAGTCTTAGCCATTGGACTGCCAGGCAAGTCCCAAACACAAAATTTCCTGATGAAATGAGGCAAGATCTGAGGAAAAAAAATTCCAACAATAGAACATCATGGTTTTCTGAGAATGTTCTTTATCCATAAAACAATTTGATACGGGTGCTTTGATAAGTAGTAGTTAGTAGGTGTAACTTGCAATTGTACCCAGCCAAGTTCCCTCCTGTGGGGCCATCCCCTTCTCTAGGCCAGGGCCTGCAAGGAATGAACAAGACACGCATGGATCCCTGTCCAGGGGGAGCTCACATTCTGAGTGGAGAGAGAGACTCAACGCAGCAAATAAGTAAACAGCAGGAAGAAAACAAAAAGGGAATTGAGGAGAACTAGTGTGCTGAGGTGGGGAGTAGCTGAGGTGTCAAGAAGTGGTGAAGCTCAGCTTCACGGAAGAGGTGAAATTTCATGGAGGGGGACATAAAGGAGGTGAGGGCGAGAGCCAGGGATCGCTGGCCCAAAGGGTACTTTATGCAGGTGGCTGATGGGAGCAAAGCCCCAGAGCCCCCGAGGGGAGCCTGTTGTGTCCCTGGAGCCTCAGCTGAGAGAGCAGGAGAGAGGAGCAGGAGGGAAGGTCAGGGGTTTGGAGACGCCTGTGGAGACTGTAGCCACTACTGTGAGGCACCTGGGAAGCGACTGCTGGCCTTTGAGCAGAGGAAGAACATGGCCTGAGTCACGTTTGAAGAGCATCACCTCCACTGTTCTGTTGAGAGTTGACCGTAGGGGTCTGGCAGAATGGGGATTATTGCAATAGTGCAGGAAAAGGAAGATGGCGGCCAGCACCGTGATAGTGGAGGCGGATGTGGTGAGAAGTGTTCAGGCTGCGGTGGACCACTGACAGATTGGGTGTGGAACCCCTGGAGGCTCAGACAGTAAAAAGAGTCTGCCTGCAGTGCAGGAGACCTGTGTTCGATCCCTGTGTTGGGAAGATCCCCTGGAGAAGGAAATGGCAACCCACTCCAGAGAATCCCATGGACATGGGATCACAAAGACTCAGACATGGCTGAGCGGCTTTGCTTTCACTTTTCACGAGAAGGTGGGAAGCTTCCCAAAGTGGTGTGCTGCGGAGGAATTGGATAACTGGAAGGATGAGGTTTCCATCAGCTGAGATGTGTAGGTGATGCAGGGTGCAAATATTTTAAGAAATCAGTTTGGACATTTTCAGATTGCTGTGTCTGTTAGACTTCCACATGGAGACAGTGAGATCTCTGAACCAGCTAGAAGTCTGAACTAGAAATGTAAATGTGGGATTTACATTGAAAAGTTTTCTCTCTCATTGCTCATGATTATGACTGTCATTGTTACTCTACTTAATAACAGGAACAGAGAAAAAGAGAGGAAGAAGCATCGTGTTTTTGACCTCATTTTCCTAAAATTGGCAGTTTGATTTGAAAAGTAACACTATTTTGACAAGAGTTGCTCTGTTATAAAAGGACTGTCTTGTTGGATCATGGAAAGAGAAATTAGAATTATTGGGCGGCTTCAGTTTATGTGACAGATGCTTTACTGAGAGAATCTGATAATTAAAAACTCATGTCTTTCAAGACTCATCCTGGCCAAGCATGACAGGTATTTTGATTTACCAGCTGAAGTGGCGGCTCCATATGGCAGCAGCGTCAGCGTAGTTTACGACCCACGTCGTCCCCATCTGCATGGAAGAAACTCTCCCGTGTGTCTTCCTCGTGCACACAAGGCCGCCACACTCACACTTCTGACACCGGCCGTGTGGGGTTTTGCCCACACCATGCAGTTCTCTGCCACGGCAGCTGGATGTCCTGCAGTTCCATTCCATTCTGACACTAATTGGAGCTAGTGTTGGCTCCACAGGTTAACGGCTCAGTCCCACAGAACTGCCCTCCTAGCTCAGATGTCAGCTGTATGTCCCCGCTGTCACTGGGGCTTCTGACCAACTTGCTATAAAGCATAGGCTTCCAGACTCCTTTCTGTCATTTGCTAGAAGAGCTCACAGAATTCTGGGAAACACATACTTACCTTTATGGATTTTATTAGGTAATAAAGGATGTGATGGAGGAAGCAGATGATCAGCCAGATAAAGAGACGTGGGGCGAGGTTTGGAGGGGTCTTGAGCTCAGAAGCTTGTGTCCCCAGGGAGCTGGGATGCACTTGCCTCTGGGCACCTGGATGTGCTCAGCAAACCTGGAAGCGTACCAAGCTTAAACTTTGTGGACTTTTATAGGGGCTTCATCAAGGAGGCACAGTCATTGACTCAGTCTCCGACCTCTCGCCCTTTCCCAGAGGATGAGGGGTAAGGCTGAAAGTTCCAAGCTTCTCACTGTGGCTTGATCTTTCTGGTGATCAGCCCCCACCAGGCAGTAGTCCAGGAGCCCTCCAGGAGTCGCCTCGTTAAGACAAATGTTTCCTGTCACCCAGGAAACTTGAAAGGATTTAGGAGCTCTGTGTTAGGAACTGGGGTCAAAGTCCAAATCAGAGAAGGAGAAGTAGCCTTATCATCTAGGAGATTACAAGGATTTCAGGAGTTCTGTGTTAGGAATGGATATACTTTCTATGATTTACTTTCTATGATTTCACACCATCCTTTGAAGTCCTGTTTCCTTGCATTCTATATGAAGAAATTAGCATTTGTAAAAAATCCACATCCATTGAGATTTTTATCATATTTTAAAACTCAAATCCATACAAAATAAACTTATTCCATAAGCGTTCACTTGAAGACATTGAGGAGAGATTTGGCCCCACTTTTAGAGCAGATCATGTTCGCTCTCCTCTGATCACCCTTCCCCCTTGTCCTCTCCAAGTATATTATTAGAAGCCTTGGTCTTTTAACTTGACATTTGATTGTTGAAAATAAAGGCAGTATTTCCCAGCCTGCCTTGCAACGTGAGGTGGCTTCAGACTAAGTTTTGGCCAATGGGGTGTGAATAGTAATGATGCGGGAAGTTTTCAGAGGAGGACCATAATTTTCCCATCCTCGTTCCTGTTGTTGGGATCGTGTCCAGGGATGTTGGCTGTGCTGATCCATTCAGGCAAAGGAAATATCAGGGAGATGGTGGAGCAAGAAGATGGGGGAGCCTGGGTCCCATGATGCTGTTGGCAGCGCCTACCTCAGTCTGTTACAGAAAAGAGAAATAGCTTCAGTAGTTTTACTTAAACTATTGCTATGTCAGGTCTCTAGAGCATTCAACTTGTGTTCTCATTAATGAAATAGTCAATTCCTCAAAGCGTAAAAAGACCCAAAGGGCATGGGCCTGAGGCAGCATGGCTCCACAAAAAAAAGAGAGCATGGGCTTTGGTTTGACATCAGACAAATCCAGAGATTTTCTCCATCTACCAGCTGTATGACCTTGTGCTTTCATACCCAGTTCAGTTCAGTCGCTCAGTCGTGTCCGACTCTTTGTGACCCCATGGACTGCAGCACGCCAGGCTTCCCTGTCCATCACCAACTCCTGGAGCCTACTCAAACTCATGTCTATCACGTCGATGAAGCCATCCAACCACCTTATCCTCTGTCATCCCCTTCTCCTCCTGCCTTCAACCTTTCCCAGCATCAGGGTCTTTTCCAATGAATCAATTCTTCGTATCGGGTGGCCAAAGTTTCAGCTTCAGCATCAGCCCTTTCAGTGAATATTCAGGACTGATTCCCTTTAGGATGGACTGGTTGGATCTCCTTGGAGTCCAAGGGACTCCCAAGAGTCTTCTCCAACACTACATATAAACTGCATAAAACAAAACATGCAAAACGTGTGAGATACCTAACATGTAGGTTTCTGGGGAATTAAATGGGTGATGAATATAAGGCCCAGCAATAAGCACCTAAAAAGCATCAAGCCTTTCCCCACTCTCTTCACCTAATCAGCTGTCTGCTCTAGTTCTCCGCTTGAAAGTCTAGTGGTTAAAAAAAGTGACTAAAAAAAAGATGTACAACTTGTGAGTTGTGAGTTAAGTTTTACTTGGGGCAAAATGAAGACTGCAACCTGGGAGGCAGAATCTCAGATAGCTCTGAGAGATTGCTCCAAAGCGGCATTGGGGGAAAGTCCATAATTAAGGTTTTGGTGAAGGGGGAGTTCAGTACAATGAAACACTCATTTTACAAAAGGTTTTTGTTAGTCATGAGGATCTGATGTCACCATGAAGGAATTTAGTGCTTCTCTAGATATGAGGAGATACAAGGATTGAGATCATAAAATCTGTTCCCCAAAACATCCAACTATCTAAAGAGCTGTCCCACCAGAGTCCATTGAGGCAGATGGCAAATGCCTTTGTTGTTGAGTCATTGACAATGCTCTTGATAAGTGCCAATTTGTAGTTGACATTTCAAACCCAGCATGTCCAAACTGAGCTTCCCTCTCCCCACAAATTTCCTCCACCCCAATTTCTTCATCTTACTTTTATCAGGACTCTGCCTTTCATTGGATCAGAGGGAGAAACTCTGAGTCATCCTCTATGCTTCTCTGTCTCTCGTGTTGTTGTTGTTTAGTTGCTCAATCATGTCCGACTCTTTGCGGCCCCATGGACTATAGCCTTCCATGCTCCTCTGTGCTTGGGATTTCCCAGGCAAGAATACTGGAGTGGGTCACCATTTCCTTCTCCAGGAGATCTTCCTGACCCAGGGATCAAACCCTCATCTCCTGCATTGGCAGGCAGATTCTTTACCCCTGAGACAACTGGGAAGCCCCTCTCTATCTTAATGCAAAAAATTCCTTAATATCTAGTGTCTAGGTGACTCACACCAGGATGGTAGCAGCGAATATTGAGGAGGTTAAATTCTGGATCTATTTTGAAGGATTTTCTCACAAAATGATGTGAGTTATGAGAGAGAGCCCCATATCAATATAGCCCCTGGTAACAGGGCCTATGTAGATGTTTACTAATTAAATATTAAGGAATTTTTTGCATCTAGAATGACTTTAGTTCAATTGTCCAGATATATATGTGTGTGTATGTGTGTGTGTGTGTGTGTGTGTGTGTGTAAATAAGAGAGAATTATGCACCATCATTGTGCCTTATAATTTAATTTACAGCACTTTGCAAGTGTTCCTGTTTTGCTGAAACACGAGTGGACACTAAGTGGGATGGATTTTTATTACACTCTTGGCACACCCTACATTTTGTAAATTAATTAGTTTGTTTTTCGGTCTCGTTTTTAAGAAGTCACTGTTTGCAGCTGTCTTCTGCAGCAGTGACCTCCCTACTAGAGGCTTCATTGTGATGCTTTTAAAAATGAAACTGACTCCAGAGAGGGCAGATTCTGTTTTCTCACCATTTATCCAACCTAAAGAGATTTCTAAAAGAATCTCTAGCCATTCTTTTGTGATCAGAAGGAAACTTGAGTTACCACTTTCTCCTTTTTACTCCAGAAAGAGGAGCAATTCTGGCTGGGTCATATCACCTCTGGAGCCTTAGCCATGGATCAAGTGAATTTAAACAATCTCTTAAATAAATCACGGAGGTTCTACTTACTTTCTTTGGCAACAGCCAAATCCTAGTGCATGTGGAATATCTTACATAATTCATCTAAGACACCCCACAGTTTGAATCATCACTTTCCAGTTTTGTTCGTTCTTGGCTTCTCCTCATCATTTATCAGTTGTTTTCTCATTTAGCTTCCCATTGGGAAGGACAAATGTTTCTGTATATCATTGTCAAAGTTAATTTCTAGGATGGAACATCTCAAAGCATCCGGGCACATCATTCCCCGAAAGAGTGGAAGATGATGGGAGAAGAAACAATGCTGAAGACAGTTCTGGGGCACCTCCAGAGAGGCTGCCCCACCGCCATCCACTCTAGGCTTCACCTGCCTTTCCTGATGGTGTTCTGCACACAACTCCAAGAAATCCTTTGTTTTCTCTTAGAAATGCCTCTTAAAGGAATTGAGGACTTCCCTGGCAGTCCGGTGGTTCAGACTTTATGTTTCCAGTGCTGAGGACATGTGTTCAGTGTCTGGTCGGGGAACTGTGATCCCACAGGCTTCACAGTGCTGCTAAAAAAATTAATAATAACAATTATCACCATCTGATAATGTCAAAAGAGCCAGGGCCCTGGAGCCAAGTAGATCTGCGTGGCTATCTGGGTCTTGGGCAAGGGGAGTTCATCCTTCTGAGCCTCAATTGTCTAATCTTTAAATTAGAACCATTATAACCTAACTCAGTGCTACTCTGAGTGTAAAGATAATGATACCTATAACGTAGCTACAGCACAGAAGGTTTTCAATAACCATTAATAAACTCCATGCGTGAGTGTATGCTCAGTTGCTTCAGTCATATCTGACTCTTTGTAATCCAGTGGACTGTAGCCCGCCAGGCTCCTTTGTCCATGGGATTCTCCAGGCAAGAGTATTGGAGTGGGTTGCCATGCTCCTCCAGGGGATCTCCCTGACCCAGGGATCGAACCCAGATCTCCTGCATTACAGGCAGATTCTTTACCATCTGAGCCACCAGGGATGCCCAGTGACCTCCATAGATAGGAGTATTAGAAGAATTATATTCCAGAAATATTATAAGAGTAAACCTCAGAATGGTTCAGTTTAGGAAATATATCATTCTAGAAGAGTATGTGAATCATACATGTACAGTTTTGAGAACAATGGCAGGAAAAACAAATGGGGCTATGTACTCTCGTGTCTGGCTTCTTCCACTCAACACAATATTTATCGATATTGACTCACGATGCATGTGTTGAGTGGATCAGTCAGTTCACCAACTGAGTGTTTCTTGATGAGATATTGCAGATATTTACATTAATTTACCTTTGTAATTGACAGAGCTGGTTGAATGCATTTTTACTGACTTATTTCTCTCCATCAATACTTTTCACTTTTGAGAAGAGCATAGGGTTGTTCTTGTCCCCTGTTCTTTTCTCTACCCCTTCAAAACAGTGTTTATTCTTCTTGGCAAAACTTCCATGACAGTGAATGTTGATGATATTGTCATCAAGCATCACCTTTCAAGACAGATATCTTTACTAGTCTTGCTTTAGGATAGTGGGAGAGCCAGAGTCCTCACAGCGGGTCGTCAGTTTAAGGTGAAGCAGGTTTACTGCTGGGTTAATAAAACCTTTTCTTGGGTATTTTCCTGCTTTGGCAAATCTTTTCTAAGCAGTGATAGCAGAAATGCCTGTGGGGGTCTGAGTAGAAGACTGTGGAAGCTGTGCTTGCATAGGTTGACATTTCATTTTTTTCTTCCTTTTTCCCAAATATTTTCAAGTGCTGCCCAGAACTTGTCATTACAGAACCAGTTTGCTCTGTTTGCTTCTGCATAGATGATTAATTTCCTTTATCATAACAATAGGAGTCAGGGTTTTAAAAGTCAAGTGGTGTTTCCACCGTGTTTCTCATGAAAAACAGCACTTCTCTCCACCCAGGAGTCCCACTCCCCAGAGGGAACTGGTCTTAATTCTTTCTTTTACTTTTTCTTCTCCTATTTACCTCCACTTTTTAAATCATATGCTTAAAAACTGCTATTTATAAGTTCATTAATTTTTAAAAATTTGCTTATTGAAGTATAGTTATTTTACAATGTGGTGTTATTTTCTATCATTGTTCAATAACTGAGTTGTGTCTGACTCTTTGTGACCCCTGGACTGTAGCACGCCAGGCCTCCCTGTCCCTTACCATGTCCCAGAGTTCACCTAAGTTCATGTCTATTGAATCAGTGATGCTATCCAACCATCTTATCCTTTGCTACCCTCTTCTCCTTTTGCCTTCAGTCTTTCTCGTTATCAGAATCTTTTCCAATGAATCAGCCCTTTGCACCAGGTCGCCAAAGTATTGGAACTTCAGCATCAGCCCTTCCAATGAGTATTCAGGGTGGACTTCCCTTAGGATTGACTGGTCTGACCTCCTCGCTGTTCAAGGAACTCTCAAGGTCTTCTCCAGCACCACAGTTGGGAAGCATCAGTTCATCAGCATTCAGCCTTCTTTATGATCCAACGCTCACATCTGTGTATAACTACCAGAAAGACCATGGCCTTGATTGTATGAATCTTTGTCTGGCAAAATGATGTCCTTGCTTTTTAATATACTGTCTAGGTTTGTCGTGGTCTTCCTAGGTGTCCATAGTACTCGTTTCTACTGTACTGCAAAACGAATCAGCTATACGTATACATAGATTCCCTCTTTTTCAGACTTCCTTCTCATTTAATTCACCACGGAGCATTGGCTAGGGTTCCCTGAGCTGTACAGTAGGCTCTCTTGAGTCACCTGTCTTGTACAGAGTGGTGTGTATATATCAGTCCCAATCCCCCGCTCATCCTGCCTCCCTTTTCCCCCTTTGGTGTCCATACACTTGCTCTCTACGTCTGTGTCTCTGTCTCTGTTTTGCAAGTATGTTCATCTCTACTATTTCTCTAGACTCTGCGTGTATGTGCTAATATATGCTGTTTTTCTCTTTTTGACTTACTTCACTCTGTGTGACACTCTCTAGGTCCATTAATTTTATATTCCACGTGTACTTTCTAAATCCTCCTCCCCCATCTTTCTTAATATGGTGATATCACAATTTCTGGTTATAGTACCATTTTGTATTATTATAGCTTTGTAAACACTGTTCGTAAACTAGCTACGAATTATCCTGTGCTATACATCCTCTTTCATACAGATTTTCAGGATTTTTTTAAAGGAGATAATAGCTGTTGTGATTTTGTTACTTGCAAAGCACTATGGACGTGAACTAATTTTCTTGAAGCCTTGTATAAGACATTTATCATCACTGAGTCACACCGGCCACCCTTCCACCATCAGTCTTGTAGGATCTTTCTTCAGTTGCTGCATGCTTGTTACCAGCATTACTCAAAAGACCTTCGTGGTACCGGCAGATGCAAAGGTAAAGATTTCCCTGTGCCAACTCCCTCACTGGTCAGTATCAAATCAGACAGGGACTCGAGGACTTAATGGCTAACACTTTCCAATACAGAAACGTTCTTCTTTTCTTTGTTTAAGCCATGTTCTCATTGCTCAGCCCGGGCATCTGGTCCTGAAGGCCAGCTCTCTGTGCATCCGTTTTCCAGTCCCCTGCTCTCTCAGCTCTTTTGGCTCCCTCCGCTCTTCTGTGCTGAAGCACAAGGATTTCCTGGGTGGGGTGCAGGTCCACCTCTGGTTCTTACCACCATGCCTGAAGTGCGTGGGCTTATGCAGCTTGTCTACCTTGAGAGGCCCCTCAGCCACTGTGCATCTGCCATTAAGGGAGTCCATAGGATGCTTAGCTTCCCTGTAAGAGTTGTAGACTCTGATTTAAACACAAGAAAGTAAAAACACATAAATTAATCTTAGGCTTTCTGCTCACCTTTTGGTTTTGGATTCTGCTGGATCCTTAAAGATCGCTTGCATCTGGGTTTTAGTCAGATCCTTCCTATTCTTGTCTGTTATCTTGTTTTCTAATGATTTATCCTGTTTTAGCAGCAACTTTCCCTGGCGTGTGTTTCATGGTATAAGAGCTATGTTCTTAGTGTCCCAGGCAGTTACTGCTTGGAAACCACAGATGCTTGCCTCTCTCTACAGACCTGACTCTTGCAGGTAGAAAGCGCTGCTGTGCGCCGGGTGTGTTCATATCCATTCAGCACACAGACTGGATTTTTTTGTTGTTGGTGGTGGTTTCATTCTTGTTGGTCTCTTTATTCTTGCTGGTGTCCTTCTCATTCCTCAGGGCAGTGCTGAGAGAGAGCCACCCCCCTTGACAATGGGAGAAGGTGGCGAATAAAGGATGCTTGACAAGTTTATCAATTAGCTGTGATACAACCCACCACTATACAACAGTTATCACTTTTTCAGGCCACAGATACATGTTTGGGCTAAGTCAGATGTCTAAGTTGAACCTGGCTAGGGGTGGCTCTCCTCCAGATGTATTTCCTCCTTCTCCTGGGACCAGGTGCTAATATGAGCATGCTCTTTTCATGACTGTGACACAGAACTGTAGGGCAAGCCCACAAATGCAGATGCTTCTCCAGTTATCTCGTGCATCGTATCTACTCACTTCACACGGACCAAGGCATGTTAAGTGTCTGCACATGGTTCAGTGCAGAAACCGGGTACATGGAAGGATGGCCTACCTACTAAAATGAGGAGGGGGAGGCAGAGTTAGAATTTAAGTCTAATTACCGCCAGAACCTGTGCCCTTGCCACCATACCACTGATGGCAATTCATTTTGAGATTTTAGAAGCGAAATAATGTGAAAGAAAAGACAGCTTAATAGACCTCAGCAAAAATTTAACAGCCTTGTCTGAAATCCCTAAACTCATTACCAGTGGCTTAAGTGCTCAGAAAGTTAAAAAGTGACAGGAGAAAAAAAAAGGTTCCCAGTCTTTCAGCTCCCACTCCAAATACAAAACAATCTACCAAGATAGCACTCGCTAAAATCTTGTTTAATTATCCAGAAGTTTGATGAGAGAGAATGTTTCATAATTTATAAGTCAATTCTTATTTAGCCAAATTAGGTCTTTAATTCTTGTGTATTATAGCAACTGTAAAATACAATTACGTGTTACATAGGAAACAAACCCATAAAGCAAAATGAACCAATCAATATAGCTCATTCCACATGGAATTCTATTTGTGGTTTTTAACGAGCCAAACTCCAGAACTAAGAATCAATATCCATTATGATTCTTTTAGGAAGGAATGGTGGTCATATCTTGTGACAACCAGAATTACCAACAGAAAGTTTCCTTTAGCCTGTTTCTCTGAGGCCGAGGCAGCAGCCTATGGCGATGGTGCTTGACTGATCTCGTTACAGTGACATTTGCTACTATAAATAATTCAGCAGGTGCACATTTATCTCTGTCAAAGTCTTTCACTTTGATAGAGAGAAAGGATGTAGTTGGTGGAAAGATAGGCTCACAAAGTCAGGGTCTCCCAGAGGTGGTATGACAGCACCTTGGATGTAGATGCCAACAGTGACCCTGGGACTGTGAACTCAGAGAGCAGGATATTTTACTAGGAGTACACAACAGCGAAGGTTCAGGGATCAGATTATGGTAAGGGACCAGGAATTCCTGGTGGTCCTTCTGTTTGAGAAAAAGGCAGAGGCAGGGAGAAAGGAAAAGAAGGAAAGGAGGGAGGGAAAAAAGAGAAGGAAGGAAGAAGAGAAAGAGGGAAAGAGGGAGGGAGGGAGAGAGGGAGGAAGGAAGGAAGAGGAGAAAGAGGGAGGGAGGGAGGAAAGGATGGGAAAGGGAGGAAGGGAGGGAGGATGGGAGGAAGGATGAAAGAAAGGAAGGGGGCAGAAAGAGGACAAAGAGAAGGGAGGACAAAGAGTGACTGAGACCCTACAGTTTGAATTAGACCCCTAGAAGGGGACCTGACTGATGAGTTGAGGAGCTAGACAATGAACCTGATCTATGCAGGCTTCGGGAAAATAAAAACTAGCCCTTCTTCAGCACTTGCCGGGTGTTGAGACTGTGTAACATCCTGACAATGGAAGCATCTCTTCCCCACCATCCAGTATGGTGGCTGCCTGTCACACATGGCTGTTAAGCACGTGAAATGTGGCTCGTACAACCAGAGAACTGACCGTTAATTTCATTTTCATTGATTTTGTGGAAATCACCACATGTGGCTGATAGCTACTCTGTGAGACAGCACAACTCTATGGTAGGCCTGTACGTGCGTTCATTCACTTAATCCTTGCAGACAGAGGGGTGAGGCACAGGGAAGTTAGCACCTTGCCTGAGGTCAGTCACCCAGCTGGTAAGCCTAGAGCCACGAATCACAGTCTTCCTGCTTTATATTGACCTTTGGTCCCAAACAAGGCAGATTTTTAGAGGAAGAGATGACGCATCATGCTGTGATGACAAGAGTGGGGCCAACAGGCAGTGTGCAGGCCCTTTTGGATTTGAATGGAAAGAGCCTTCTGTGTCCTAGGGTACCGCACATGGGCGACACCTCAGAGCCCCTCTGCCCCTGGCCGCTTCTTTCTTCTTGGGAACTGGCCGCTCTGAGTGGATTGGGCACGGCTTTTCCCTGGTGTTTTTCTTGGACTCTCAGTCTTGCAAGGGTAGAATGAGGATGGTGGAAGAAAGGGGAATAAGCGGTCAAAAGCATTAGAGAAGAACCACATTCCTGTCTTTGAGGCTCACATGTATGCACTCATCTTAGGGGCTCTGGCTGCATGTTTTCCTCTGTCTCGTCCTTCTCTCACTTATTTGACCTCTAAAATGCTTTGGGAGCAGGTGAGGGATATATTGATTGGCAGAACATATATTAGAAAAGGTTGAATTATAGCAATTTTGAATTTTTCCCTGGACCTGAGGGTAGGCAGGTGTAAGTATATGTGCTTAGGCCTTAGTACGTGGACTACTGCTGGGTCTTGCTAATTGCAGACCTTGTCACGTCTCAGCCTCTGTAATCATGTGAGCCAAGGGCTCTATTGTAAAGAGTGGGCTCACGTAATTATGAGCAGTGAGACATCCAAAGATCTACAGTTGGCAAACTGGAGACCGAGGAGAGCCAGTGGTGTAGGTGAAATCCAGCCCAAGTCCAGGGGCCTGAGAACCAGGAAAACTGGTGGCGTAGGTTCCGATCTGAGGGCAGGAGAAGACAGATGTCACAGCGCAGGCAGGCAGGCAGGTGGAGTCCCTCTTACTCAGCCTTGGTGTTCTCTTCAGGACTTCCCTCGACTGGGAGAGGCCCACCCACCCTGGGGAGGGCAATCTGCTCTACTCTGTAGATTCAGATGCTAATCTCCTCCAGAAAGACCCAGAATAGCCTTTGACCAAATGTCTGGACACCACATGGTCCAGTCAAGTTGATATGTAAAATCAATCATCACATGTAAGGTAAACTTATTTTTAAACAATGTGTAAATTACATTTTCTGCAGCCTCCAGGCATATTTGCAGATGAAATTCCCATAAATTTAATGCAATATTAATCTGAAAAGGAAAATAAATTGTTTCCTTTGTTTTTCCAGACTTTTTGGGTGTTCCATAGTGCATTCATAATTCAACCCATTGTTTTAAATGTAGACACAGTTTACCTGAAAAGGTATCCAGAGAGTGAAGGAGAATATATTGATTTGATTACTTTGACAACAAAGGTCTGTCTAGTCAAAGCTATGGTTTTTCCAGCAGTCATGTATGGATGTGAGAGTTGGACTATAAAGAAAGGTGAGCACTGAAGAATTGATGCTTTTGAACTGTGGTGTTGGAGAAGACTCTTGAGAGCCCCTTGAGCGAGAAGATCCATCCAGTCTATCCTAAAGGAGATCAGTCCTGAATATTCATTGGAAGGACTGATGCTAAAGCTGAAACACCAATCCTTTGGCCACCTGATGCAAAGAACTGACTCACTGGAAAGACCATGATACTGGGAAAGATTGAAGGCGGGAGAAGGGGATGACAGAGGATGAGATGGTTGGATGGCATCACTGACTCTATGGACATGAGTTTGAGTAAGCTCCAGGAGTTGGTGATGGACAGGGAGGCCTGGCATGCTGCCGTCGTCCATGGGGTCGCAAAGAGTCAGACACGACTGAGTGCCTGAACCGAGCTGATATTGACTATACTATCTGATGGTGAAGCTGACATATTCTTTAAAGGTAAGGTCGGGTCTCTGTTTTTGTATCCTGACTTTGCACGCTATGGCCTTTTTCTTTTCTGAACCCCCTTAAGGCCTTGATAAAATCACATCCCCTACCCACTAGTTTTCTAATTTTCCTTTCCCCTTAATTTGTCAAAACCTGCTCCCCAGACAGTAATCTGAGAACTGCATTAATTTGATCATTTGGACTATTGGCAAATACTTGCTGGGTTTCACTAGTGCCTTGCCCTGGGTCCCACACTGGGATCCAGAGAAGAGTGAGGCCTTGCCGGTTCTAGTGGCTCAGTAGGGACCCACCTGTGTCGTCATGGAGAAAGTTCTCAGGCCAGGTCACCCCAGAGGCCGACACATGGGAAAGAGACAGTGTTCTCAGTGGAGCACAGGTCAGAACAGCTCAGAGGTTTCCAACAGGCCTCCGGGGAATGCCAGCCTGGCCCTCCCTGTGTGAATGCCTTAGGTCGGCTGGAGACCTGCCTGCCATGATGGTCTGGGGCTGCGGCCCCGGAGGCCAGGGCTGGGGGAGGGGAGAGTGACGCTCAGGACTCTGGACAGACCCAGGCCCGCCCTGCACTGGGAAGCTCAGAACTCTCGACAGACCCAGGCCCACCCTGCGCACTGAAAGCCCAGGACTCTGGAC